>WOXC01012183.1:222500-262500 GCA_011680675.1 Gymnobelideus leadbeateri | reverse complement strand
AGATGTTAGCAGCTCTTGTTAGGCAGCTCAAGTCAAATTCACTCAACATTTATTAAATACCTACTGTGTGTAGAATAATGTGTTATATAAATGTTTGTTGTTGATAAGGTGCTAGGGAAGATTTGGAGCTCACATAAGCCACAATCCTTGCCCTACCTCATGGATCTCATGATCTAGGAGAGGTGTGTGGTCCTTCATGTACAAATAAACATAGTTTAAAGTAATGCAGGAAAAGTGCTTTGTTTGGAGGGGAGGGTAAGAGGTCCTTAGCAACTGGCAAAATCAAGGAAGAGAATGTATTGGGCTTTAAAAAGGGTAGATAACAAAGAGGACTTTCATCACTTGTGGAATGGCCAAACAAGTTATGGTATATAGGTTGAGAGAATCCCATTGGGTTGTGAGGAATGATGAAGTGAATGTTTTCAGAAAAACCTAGGAAGACTTGTATGAACTAATGTAGAATGAAGTGAACAGAACCAGGAAAACAATTTCTATAATAACAACATTGTAAAAAAATTTTTTTGAAAGACCTAGGAACTCTGATCAATGAATGCACTGACCAACCACAATGACAGAAGACCAATGATAAAGCAAGCTGCCTACCTCTTGACGGACAGGATGTCGAGTAGGGTACATCTTTTTGGAAATAGCTAATGTGGCACTTAGTTTTGCTTGACTATGCATATTTGCTTCAAGGACAGGGAACACCAGAAGTTAAGATAAGTACCCAGAAAAGGGATAATAAGTATATGTGTATGTGGGATGTCAAAGGAGTTCAGTTTGACTCAGGGTGCTTACCAGGTGAATGTGTTGTTACTGTTCTCTCTTAAGACATGTGGAAATCTTTTCCTCCCCACCAGGAGTCATTTCAATTATTGGTTTCTCTCTTACCAAACCGGCTTGGCTAAAAAATGAGAACTCTGAGATTTCCTTTTTCTCAAGAGAGGATACCTCTAGGATAGAGGTTCCTAACTTGGGTCCTTTGATAGATTTCAGGTGTTCTGTGAACTTAGATGGGAAGAGAAATGCATTATTTTTAGTAACTGCTGACTGAAATGTAGCATTTTCTTCCATTATTTGAAAACATTATTCTGGTCTGGCATAGCTGTGTATACCTATTATCTATGGATGCTGCTTCAGTCAAACTAAGACCTGTTAAAGACCTTAGATCAGGGGTGGGGAGCCTGTGGCCTCCAGGCCACATGTGGTCCCCTAAGTCCTCAAGTATGACCCTTTGACTGAATCCAAACTTCACAGATCCTTAATAAAAGGATTTATTCTGTAAAACTTGGACTCAATAAAAAGGCCACACTGAGGAGCTAGAAGGCCACATGTGGCCTAGAGACTGCAGGCTCCCTACCCCTGCTTTAGCTTAAAAAGGCCAAGGTCTCCCACTGCATCCAGGTTCATCTCAAGTCATCCTGATTTAGATTTTGCCACTGAACTCAGATGACTCCAGAGGAGAAAGTGAGGCTGGTAACCTTGCATATCCCTCCCTCACTCAACTCCAATTCATTTGCTTGTCATGGCATCACCTCCCTGATATCATGGTCCCCTTCAAGAATGAAGGACAAACAACAACAACTACTAACTAGGGAGGCTGAGGTTGGTGGGTTGCTTGAAGTCAGGGGTCCTGAGCTGCCAACTGGGTGTCAGGACTAAGGCCAGCACTAATAGGGTGCCCCCAGGAACAAAGGGTTGGCTGATTGCCTAAGGTCAGAACCCACCCAGGTCAAAAAACAGAGCAGATTAAAGCCCCCATCCTGATCAATCTTGGGATTGGGTGTAAATGACTACTATGCATCCAGCCTGGAGGAGATAGGGAGATACAGTCTTAAAAATCAACAAAAATTGGGGCAGCTAGGTAGCACAGTGAATAGAGCACCAGTCCTGGAATCAGGAGGACCTGAGTTCAAATCCAGCCTCGGACACTTAACACAAAAACTAGCCATGTGACCTTGGGCAAGTCACTTAATCCCAATTGCCCTCCAAAAAAAAAGCAAAAAAACATTAACAAAAATCCAACTCTGAGAAGGGGTCCACAGACTCTACCTAAAAGAATCTCTAACACAAAAAAGATTAAGAATCTCTGCTCTAGGACTGAAGGTGGTTATCTCACCCTAACTTGGGTCAATTCTTGTGCACCTACACACAGACACACCTATACCCACACGCATTTAATGTAAGACCTTAAAGTCTAAAGGAATGAGGCAGTCATGCTACTTACTGTGTAACTTTGGGGAAAAAAATCAATGGATCAACAAGTACTTAGAAAATACTTGTGGTCCTCCTTGTGGGGCACTGCTACAGGCATCCATAGAACAAAGAATTCTCGACCTAGAGTCAGGAAGACCTAAGTTCAAATCCAGCTTCAGACACTTACTAGCTGTCTGTCTCTGTACAAGTCACTCTGCCTGTGACTGCTTCAGTTCCCTCATCCATAAAATGGAGATAATAATAGCACCTGAATCCTAGGATGGTTGTGAGGAAAAAATGAAATAATATTTGTAAAGCACTTTGTAAAATTTAAAGTTCCATGTAAATGTGAGCTGTATTATTAGACATAGTGGTGGGCCCTGGGAGTACAAAGACAAAAATGAAACAGTTTTTGCCCTCAAGGAGTTTATAATCTATCTGGGAAAGGAAGGCAGAAAGAAAGAACACAAGCACTTATTAAGTGCCTACTATGTGCCAGACACTGTGCTAAGTGCTTTACAAATATTATCTTATTTGAGCCTGGCAGGTAAGTGCTGTTATTAGCCTCATTTCACAGATGAGGAAACTGAGGCAGCAGAGCTTAAATGACTTGTCCAGGGTCATGCAGCTAGTATCTGAGGTTGGCTCCTAATTCAGGTTTTCTTGACTCCGGGTCAAGTGCTCTATCCACTGTACCACCTAGTTACCTCTGAAAGATAAGAACCTATATAGTAAGAACCAAGAAGGGGTTTAGATCCTCAGTAACAGAGGGAATCATTGATTGAAGACATAGAAGGTATGCAAAATAGACATAGATCATTTTTAAAGGAAGGTTAGTGCAGTTGGAGGACTCAAAAAGGTCTCGTGTAGATGTCAGTGTTTGAGTCGAGCCTTGAGAGAGATTGTACCAGAGAGGGTATGGGGGGAGGGGTGTGTGCAATAGCCAATAAATTAATGGTGTATTGACTTCTATGGCTGTAGATTTAATAACCTCTATAGATGGAACAACAACAACAACAACAATAATGACATTTATAGAATGCTTTCAAGCTTGCAGAGCACTTATCTTACATTATCTCCTTTGAGCTCTACAGAAGTCCTATAAGATAAATACCCTAGAGAAACTTCCTATTTCAAGGCATTTCTCTGTGGCAGTCTCAAGGAAATGCTGAATGTCCATCAAATTATTTTGAATGCTCTAAAATCCTACATGAATAAAAGGTATTGTTATTGAATTCTCTCTCCTGATCGTTAAGGGAGCAGGCATTACTGGGGGCTCTCTTAACAGGCTCACTTCATGCTTGGACTCCTAACCTCTCCTGCACATACAAGTGACAAGCACTTCTTAGAATTTTTAATTCTCAAATCACGTAACTCACTGTCCCTGGAATGAAACCAGTGGTTCATGGAACTATAAGACTACAGATTTAGAGCTGGAAGACATCTTATAAATCATTCTAGTCCAAGACCCTCATTTTCCCAGGGATTTACCCAAGACCACATAGGAACATGTAAAAGAAGTGGGATTCAAATTCAGGTCCTTTGACTCTTTCCACTGTACTATCATTTCCTTAATTCGGCCAGGTCTGAGAGAATCAGGAATACTGGATCCCACAAGTAAAACTCCCTTCAGGACTGTATAGGCTCTTCCCACTCTTGGTTGATCCCTGCCAGGTTATTAATGACAAAACTACAGAAACTCTTTCCTGTCACAGTCACTCTGAGGGGTTTCTGATATCTCAGGATGGACAGACATGGCTAAGGATACCACAATCCTTTTCTTAATCTGCTAGTGAGGACTGGTTATCTTAAGGGTTTCTTGAACTTTCTCTGATCACACAGAATGCCCTCCCTTATCTGAAATATACTCTTCTTTGCCTTACAGTTTCCTTTTCTGTGCCCCCTCCCCCCCGGGAAGCTCTGAGGCCAGATTCCACCCTGTGCAGAAAGCCTCAGCTGTCTCTGCTGCTAAGGCTATTGCCATAGGCTTCATCCCTGACCTGTAAGTGAGTTTCCTTTGGAGCTGTGTGGGAGAAAATGGATCTGGCCCAATTAAGTCAAGGACACTCACTCTGTTCTCCAACCGCTTTAGCAACCTTTGCCCATAGACTTAACATTTCCATCCATCTTAGCACAAATTGGGCCTTGGACTCTCTGGGTGGAGGCAGTGGGGTTTTGCGCTCCTCTGGGAAATGGTCAGAAACCATTTTAATCACCACTGCTTTAAACAGCCCGGGAAACATCACCTGGTGCTACCCCCCCTCCCACCTCCACCTCAAATCAGGTTTTTTCACACTGTGGCCATTTTTTCCTTAATTGAAAGAGTTTTTTGGTTGTTTTTTCCCTTTAAATCTAAGCTCTCTGAAATCTCTTTAAGTCATTCAGGATAGCCTGGAGTTTCCTATGACAGCTGACAATTTAAGCACCAAAACTAGCTGTGTGACCCCTGGCAATTCATTTAAAGGCTCTGACCCCCAGCTTCCTCATCTGGAAAATAATAATAGTACCTGCTATGAGGTTCAGAGGATAGAATGCATGTAAAGCACTGTGGTGATACACAAATGTCAGCTGTTAGCTATTTAAAAAAAAAAGAAGTTTAATCATTTGGGAAGGAAGCTCTTTCTAAAGTACACCAATCTTCCTTCTTAAGCAGAGGATAATCCTTTCTTGATGGATTTGTCATTTATAATTTATTTGTACTATTATTTTCTATCACATTATTGTGATTTTATATATCCAGTATTTATGTATTATACATTATATATAATTATATTATGTACTATATATAACGTATTGTTGTTTAATCATTTTCAGTCATGTCCAATTCTTTGTGACTCTTTTTGGGGTTTTCTTGGCAAAGATAATGGAGTGGTTTGCAATTTCCTTCTCTAGCTCATTTTATAGATGAGAAAATTGAGACAAACAGCGTTAAGTGACATGTTCAGGGTCACACAGCTAGTGTCTGAGACCCAGAACTCTATCCACTGCACCACCAAGCTGCCCTTATATAATAAATTACATCTTGTATATAATAAAAGTATATACAATATAGTATCTATTACATATAGTTATTTATAATTTTATTATAGGACATATGCATATAGAGTATAATGCATATTACATAATTATATTAGGATTATATTATATACAATTATATATGTATAGCATATTACATATTACATAATTTTATTATATGTAATATTGTATAAATTATATTATTATGATCTTGTTATAGACTATATGTATACAGAATATATTATAAATTTTATGTATAATTATATTGTGATTTTATTATATACCATATGCATATGTAATGATTGCATATCATATGGGCAGCTAGGTGGCACCATAGTGCACAGAGTGCTGGGCCTAGAGTCAGGAAGACTCCTCTCCAGAGTTCAGATCCCTCCTCAGATATTTACTAGCTGTATGACCTTGGACAAGTCACTTAACCCTGTTTGTCTCAGCCCCTCATCTGTACAAAGAACTGGAGAAAGAAATGGCAAAAACACTCCAGTATCTTTGTCAAGAAAACCTTAAATGAAGTTCTATTTGGGTTGCGCTGTATCTACTGGAGAAAGTTAGGTGGCTCAGTGGATAGAGTACTTGACCTCAGGAAGATTTGAGTTCAAATCCAGCCTCAGACACTTAATAGTTGTATGACTCTGAATAAGGAAATGGCAAACCACTCCAGTATCTTTGCCAAGAAAACCTCATGGACAGCATTGGAGTGCTAAGGTCCACAGGCTCATGAAGAGTTGGACAAGACTGAAGATTCAGCAACAGTAACAGACTTTCCAAAGGTCAAATCTCCCTGGAGACAATGCTTTCCATTTCCCAGGGTCCTTCGGTATTCTGATAGTGGCTATGTAGGACAAACAGAGTGGAACTATTACCCACAGTCCTACCTCTTTTCCTTTGTGAGATGGTTCCCTTCTCTTACATTTTTTCAATCAGGACTTCTGTTCATGGAAATAAACACTGTCATTGTGCTAAACTCACTGTATCCCTTTGGGGTAGGGAGTGGAGTAGTTGAAGTAGTCATGGAAGGAAAAGGGTCACAATGAAACACTGAAAAGATACACTGAAAAGAACAGAAATAAGTTCAAAAGGGGACACAGACAAGCAGGGCAGTGTTGTTACTACTGAGTTAAATTTAATATATGTTTAAAAATTAGCTGAACATTTTAGAGATTTAGGGCTTCACGTACAATCTTTTTTATCTATAAAGAATGTTCAAGTTTGTTAAGTTTATAATTTTTTTTAAAACTACACATTAAAAAAAATCCTAGCCATTCCCACTTCATGTAGTTCTTAAAACAAACTTTAGCCCCATTCCAAATTTACTAAAGTCTAATCTAAATTTTATAAATTAAAAAAAGATAATTTTTCCCCTTCTAAAAAACATCATTTTTTTCCCAGGGAAAATTGTGATTCTATCTCAGGATCCTTAGGTTCCACAAACTCACTGCCTCTCCACATATGGCATTTGGCTTGACTTTATAGGTTTAGCTTTCTGTTTATTTCCTCCTAGATACTGTGCCTATAATTTGGATAAGCTACCACCAGATGGATAGCAGTGCGTTCATTACCCAGTCTCATGGTCCAAAGAGCTAAGCATCCACCAACATGGCTAATTGAAAAATATAGATTAATGTTCTCCCCAACTCAATTACACTTTTTCTCTTTAAAAGGAACTTTTAATTAAGATACTATGACATCAATATTAACTAATCACAAATTATTACACTTTAAAAGGTGATACACAATTCAGAGGAAATTCTAAAAGCAATCTGGAAATATAAACAGCAGAAATACAAACACAGAGGTGCAATTAGGTATCTACATACTCCTTAACAGTTATGAATCTAGATTCTTTTTCCCTCTACTGCTTTAAACAGAAGCTTCTCTTCTGTGGCATTTCAGGTTTCAAAAGCCTCTAGGAACAGAGTTAAAATTCCCCTGTAGCCTTTCTTCCAGCCCTAATAAGAGGGCCTTGCCTTTGATTACTTTCAGCTAATCCCAGAAAAAGCATTCCCTGAGCACTGAATCAGCCCTCCTGCATCTCCTCCCTTCCAAGGCCCTGAACAAAAAGAAAAAAAAAGATCATGACTTTTGCCTTATAGTTACCAATGTGACACTCCTATGATTGGCCTTTTCCAATCAGATTTCCCTTCCTTTCCAACACTTCTTTTAAATTTGGGGTTTTGCCCCAAATACTGTCATTCCTCATCTGATTCAAATGGTCAGCCATGTCAGAGTAGGCTATGTTAGCCCTCTGTAAAATACTACTTTCTATTAAAGGGGTATAGAGTTAGAAAAACCAAGCCTAAATGAGGAATTAACTTCTAAACACTCATTTGAACAGAATCCCCAAAGGCTAAGTATAGGACAATATTTTCTGTTGTCAAATTCATGCCACACCCTGCCCCCCCACCCCCCACCCTGAAAAATTGAGTTACTTAATGAAATGCTTCGGAATTTCTAAACCAACTAAGCTATTTGTGTGGAAGACTACCTGAAAGGATAATGTGGATTTTTTCATTTTTGATATTTGTCAGAACCTACCTTTCATGAATTATGCTATAATGCATGTAACTGTTTCACCATCTTTGACAAAAATGTCTATTCATCTACTCATCTCTCCATCTCTCCATCCATCCAACCCATTCATCCATCCATTCATTCAATACCTATTAATTCCCACTATGTGCCCAATACTCTGCTAGGGAGGATGCAGTGATGTCCAAAACAAGCCCTTGCCCTCAAAGAGTATAAACAGGAGTTCTTAACATTTTTTTTGTGATGAACCATCTTGGGAAATCTACAGATCCCTTTCCAGAATATTTTAAAGCATAAAATCAAATATATAAGATTGCAAAGGAAAAGTAATTTTATTGCATATATCACTTTGAACCAATTATATTCAAACATATTGAAATATGGTTATCAAAATGTAAAAAAAAAAAAAAAGAAAAGAAAAAGTTCACAAATCCTAGGGTAAAAACCCCAGTTTTATTGGCAACAAACCATAAGGCACGAACTGACTTTAATATAACCTAAGAAAACTTACAGCAAAGTTATCTGACATATTTAACTATACACGTAATTGTTATTTTGCTGTGCAGTAATTTGGTTTAAATGGTAAGCAATTCATGTAAATAGGCACCATATGACTATAATTAGTTTTACTTTTACACAGACAAGCCACATTTTAAAAGTTTTCCTCTTCTTGCTTTGCCTGTTTTCCAGTATCAATAATGTCAGTTTCCCCTAATACCAAGTACAAATTAATTTTCATTAAACACACATTAAAATGTAAAGGTTTTTGACTTCTCAGGAGTCAATGTTCTCTGTTCACATCCTTCCATGCTCCCTCCACCTCCTCCAGCCACCCAAAGCTCCAGTGATAAGGGTTCTGGACCACTCAGATATAGCTTAGAAATAGCCTGAGACTAAGAAGCTCTTGACAGTAAGCCACCAGTGAGCAAAGCTAAGTTTCTGAGTTCAAATCTGGCCTCAGACACTTATTAGCTGAATGACCTTGGACATGTCACTTAACCCTGTTTGCCTCAGTTTCCTAATCTGTAAAATGAGCTGGAGAAAGAAATGGCAAAGCACTGCAGTATCTTTGCCAAGAAAACCCCAATTGGGATCACAGAGAGTCAGATACAACTGGAACAACTCAACAACAGTCAAAGCTAAGTCAGCCCCATTCTTCTTACTGTACTAGTTCTCCTCAGGGAAGGGGGTTGAGACTGCAGAGCCCTCCCTAGGCACTCTAAATTAGGAAGGTGGTGTTGCATAGTGGAAAGTGCACTGACTACCTGGGGCCAAAGGACTTTGGTTCAAATCCTCCCTCTGATAATATTACCTATATAGGCAAGTCCCTCAACTTCCCAACTTCCCAAGAGTCTCAGTCCTCTCATCTTGAAAATTAGGGGATTGGACAAGATGGCTTCTGGAGTCCCTCCAAATTCTGTATCATTGGTTTCGCAACTAAAATAGGCTTATATTGAATCAGATGTCAAGGGTAAAGGGAGGATTTCCTGCCTTCTCCCTCACCCCCAAACTATATAATCAACTGAAACTTATTAGTTCTCCAATGCAAATGATTAAGATGAGATCTTTTTCTATCTTGACAGGGAGTTAGAGAGCAAAGCACTGCGTACCAAAAGTGGGGAAATGAAGACACCATTCAAGGCCTCAAAAAGGACAACAGAGCAGAAGCATTGGGTTAGGGAGCAAACCCAGATTTTTCCTGGCTCACTTTTTTTTGTCCAGAGCCTGTCAAGATGATTCACTCCGAGGTTAAAGAGAAGCACTGAAGAAGCACCTTACTTAGAGAGTATATTGGATCCAGCTCTCCTTGGTGATAATCATTTTCCAGGCAGAGTCCTAACCTAACTAGGCAGGTACAAGAGGAAAAGTCTGAGAAACTCAGCTTTGTTCACATTCATTATCATTTAGCAGAATTCTTGAAAACATCCTGTTTTGTTTTAAAATGTGTCAGTTAATGAGATCAATTGTCCTAAAGGGTTCAACCTAACAATCCACACCAGAAAAACTGAATGGACGAGAAATGCCTCCTCAAGACTGATGTGCAGCTTGATGAACAGACAATTTAGTTGGTCCATCAGCACATATTTCTTGGATGAACATTACCTATGGACTATGATCTGGATCCAGAACTGATTGAGACGAAAAGAAGTGACTGCGTTTAATTTCGGAAATTGTATATGGCTTTCAACAATCCCAGACTGTTTCCTTAAAACAAAACAAAACAAAAAAACAACCTTTTCAACATCAATATTCTCTTGATGATGTTATATGACTGTGAATCCTGGAACACCACAATCTCTGATGAATCAAGAATCAAAATTTCAGGGCCCCAAAGGACAACGAAAGAACCTGTATCGGATGCAACTAGGTTGTTGAATATTGCTGATGCCAAATTGTTTACAATAAGTGACATGTGATATATCATCCAGGAAAAGTACAAGGAGAAAGGGAGGTGTCCTAAACATGTAGTGAGATCAAGGCCAAACAGATGGCCAAAGTGTTGCCCTGGTACCCAGAGAATGTTAAAAGACCCTGAGAAAGGCCTCCAGCACACTTGCTTTATTCTTTAAGGATATTTTATGGGAGTTCATGGAGAAAAATCACATACAATGAAAAGATTTGAATGAATTGTGATCTACACCAGTGGTGTCAAATTCAGAAACAGATCCCTGTAAATATATTGGCTTAGAAAACCATAATTAAACATTATCTGTATTGTGATGTATTTTTTATTATGTCAGACATTTCCCAAATACATCTGGTTCCAGCAGCAAGTTTGATATTTGTGATCTACAGTTATAGATGGCGCAATCCACATAGGTGGGATTACAGATTCATAGAAGTATGTGTTGATTAAGGTCTTCTTCTTCATTCCCAGATCCCTAAAAGAGTCTAACAATGGACCTGAAAGGAGTCTTCACATCCATGAGGACTACATCTTTGGAGGTAACCAATTCTTCTCCTCCACCAAAGACTAAACAGAAGAGGCATTAATATAAGCAGAGGATGAATTTGGGTTAGGTTCATTGCAGAACTTCCCAATCATGGAAGAGGTCAAAGTACAGTGGGTTCTCAAAGGAAAGACTCTCCTTCTTGGGAAGTCCTTAGAAGTCAGTAGGGCCTTCACCATATATAGGCTAAAATAGATTATCCCATAGATTCCTTCCAGCTCTGGGATTCTGTGAGCTAATCAGTACAGTTTAGGCATACCATTCCTTAAGGCTCAGAGACCAACTAAGTGACCTCTCAAGACCAAAGATAAGTCTGAGCTTCCATCCTTCAACTGTCTTTACAACAGCAGCTACATCATACGTAGTCCCTTTCTCCTAGGGATCTTCAAATTTGTCATTGGACATGTTCTTACCATGATCCTATGGAGCAAGTGGACAAAGAAATGAAGTCTTTCCCATCTTAAAGAAAAAGCAGCTGAGGCACAGAGGAAAAATTTTCTGGGACTTTCAGATCAAATGGGTGCTGACAAGGAAGAAAATTAAAATGCTCTGCCTTTTAAAATGTTTTTTTCTTAAATATTACTGACAAAATGTGTTTCAATAAAAAATATAAGCAAATAGAAGTCATTCTTGTTCCAAAATTGGTCTCTTTCCATGAAGTTGTTACCACCTTATTAATCAGTTAATTTGATTAGACATATATTGCATGCAAAGTATTGTGCAAGGTGCTGGGCTATAAATACAGAAATAAAATTCTCCTGGACCTCAAGGAGTTTATATTTTATTGTATTTTATTATTAAAATATTATATATTATAAACATATTACATATAATAAAATATTATGTATTTTATTTTACATACATATAATTATCTACAAAAAGAGATGCAAAATAAATATATGGTAATTTGAAAGGGAGACACACACCTGGGAGATCAGGAAAGAACTCACTCATATAGGAGTGAGATTTGTAGGAGCGGCTAGGTGGTGCATTGAAGAGAGCACTGGCCCTGAAGTCAGGAGGACCTGAGCTCAAATCCAGCCTTAGACACTTAACACACTTATTAGCCATGTGACTTTGGGCAAGTCACTTAACCCCAATTGCCCTACAAAAAAAAAAAAGAAAAGAAAAGAAAAAAATAGGAGTGAGATTTGAAGCACACTAGGAATTCTGGGAGGACTGCCCTTCCTATATGATAGTAACCCCTATCCAGATAGGATTAGTCACTGAATTACAAATATTCTCAAAAATTGAACCAACACATTCACTATGTTCAAGAACTACAAAAGGGTTTATGACTCTGACCTTAAAGGGAGAAAAAACAAACAAATGAAACCTTTGGGTAAGTAGATGTCACAAAGCCATATATAATTCATTACCAAGTGACAATAACTGCTAGATTGTGACCTCCCTGAAGGCAAGATCTTATTTTATTTATATTTGCCCAGCACAGTTCATTGCATATAGGAAGTAGGCATTTAATAAACATTGATAGAATGAACGGTTCAGTGTTAACTCATGTAAAACAGTGGCTAGTACCATTACCTATCTGGAAGTGAATACCATGTGAATGGTAGCTAGGTGGCCCAGTGGATAGAGCTCTAGCCCTAGAGTCAGGAAGACCTGAGTTCATCTTTGGCTACAGACACTAATTAGCTGCATAAGTCCCTACCCAGCAAGTCATTTAACCTTGCTTGCCTCAGTTTCCTCATCTGTAAAATGAGCTGGAGAAGGAAATGGCAAACCACTCTAGTATCTTTGCCAAGAAAATCCCAAATTTTGCTCCCCACACATTCAAGAATATCCTTGGCGAGAGAAGTCATTTGGAAGTGGTGAGACCAAAATGGTAGCATGAAGAATCTGACAAGACAGAAACCACGCACCAATAGCACCATGTAAATGGACAATCGGATCCTTCTTTTCAGAGCAATTCATCATATTTATTGACTAATCGTTTCTTTAGTCCTTGTGGTCTGATTTCTTTTAGTAATACAACATTGCCATTGGCAGATAATCTGCACAACTCTCTATCTGTCTCATCCCTCTCCCATAATATAGCATATTTAGTAGCAGTCTGGGTTATAGGACAAATAAAACAAAGTCTTTCCATTGCCCTTTGTCTCGCCACTTCCAAAACACCTCTTTTCACCAAGGATATTCTTGAACGTGTGGGGAGGAAAATGGACCATTTTTTAGTTGTTCCCTTTTTCCTTCCAAATATCACATGATCACATTGACCCTCACTGAAGAAAAAACTCTTTGGGGGGGTCCCCTCTGTCTGAGGTGAATCCTGTCTCCTATTTTCTTTAGCTTTCTTGTCCTTTAACTCACTACAAACAAGGAATAGGTTATTACCCCCTATACATCTTATTTGTAGATAGGGTTTATGTGTTGTCTCCCCTATTAGATTGTAAGCACCTCGAGAATAGTGATTGCTTTCTACTTTTCTTTAATACCCAGTGCTTAGGACAGAACTTGGCACATGGTGCTGAATAAATGATTGTTGACTGACTGACCCTTGCAGCCACTATTAAGCACTTTATAACTAACCCAATACATCTGATTAACTTGATCATTCTGGACTTGATGGTCCAATTGGATTATCCAATTCTTTGACTGCTCCTCTTCCTCCCAGTTACTCAGGGTTCAAAACTTAAACCTTCTATGAGAAGGGGTTTAAAATAATTGGCCAAAACAGAAAATTTTGTGACCTGTGGATTTCTGGTCCCGTTTATTAGTACCAATCATGAACATCAATTTAATTCAACAAACATTTATTGATCTCCCATTGTGGACAAGGCAAGATGCATAAATGAGATCTACTTATGATAAAGGGAATGACTCCTTTTCTTCATTCTCTTCACAAACAGGAAAGCTCCAGTTTCCACAAGGAAAAGAAAAAAGTCAAGCTCAAATGGATATCAATTTGCACAATAAGTATCTTCTCCACTAAATGATAAAAAATAATTTTTCTGTCTATGGAATCCCATTTCCTAGTGACAGACATGATTATTTCTGAGTTTACGGTATCACAGATTTAGAGCAAGAAGAGACCTTAGAGAAGTCTACTCCATCCCATTTTATAGATAAGGAAACTGAGATCATGAGAGGTTAAAGGGAAGAGGAAGAAATAAGCATTTATTGAGTGTCTACTATGTGCCAGACACTGTGCTAAGTACACATATCTCATTTGATCCTCACAACCTTGGGAGGCAGGGAAGTAAGTAATAATGGGGATAATTTTCCACTTTACATAAAAGGAAACTGAGGCAGGCAGAAATTGAGGAATTTGCCCAGATTTGAGGTAAAATTTGAACTCCCGTCTCCCAAACTCCAGGGCTAGTGCTCTATCCTTTGCCACTCATCTGATTTGCTAAAAGTATTCTAGGTAACAAATGACAAAGCTGGGATTTAAACCCAAGTCCTAGGACAACAAACACAGTCTTTTCCCTAGTCTATATCATGCTTCTTCTAATGTGTATAAGATGGTAACTCTATATTCCATTATTTTTATTATGGAAAATTAAAACAGGGAAAGAATAGAGAATTTAAGAGCTAGAAATGTGCTTAGAGATCCTCCTTCACTTTGCATGCATGACACCCCATATCTGGAATAGCCTCCCTCCTCACCTTCAACTCAGGGAATTCCTGCTTCCTTCCAAGCACCACTAAGATTCCCCTTCCTCCATGAGGCCTTGGCTGATGCTCCCAGTTGTTTGCACTTATTTCTTCTTGAAATCATTTTTCTATCACTTTACATATTCTTTGCATTTATATATGTGTGAATATGTACACATGTACATACATATATACATATATATACATCTATCTATATATAGATATATACATACATGTATATACACACATATATTCCTTTGAGGTTCAGCACTCTTTCAGCATTTTGTGTTTTTATCTCCATGCCTAGCAAAATAACTTGTCCATATTAGGCTTACTCTGAATTCAACTGAATTATTGGAATGAACCTCATCATTTATAAGTCTCAGAGAGACTAGGTGACTTACCCAAGGTCACTCATAGAGCTATTTAGAGGAACAGTCAGAACTAGACTCCTAGACTCCAGGTCTCTGGGATCTCAGTTCAGTGTCTTCTCCAACACCCCATTTCTTTGCTTACATTTCTGAGGTTTTTAATTTTCTGTCCTCTTCATTCTCTGTTTCTCAGCCAAGTAATTAACATGTAAAAGGACTAAGGAAACTATTTCAAGGTACCCCAGTATTGAAGGATGGCTTTTGAAATGCAAATAATTATCTTCTAAAATTTTCTTATTTGCTAACTTGGTCAATTTTCTTAAAACCTGGTAGTCATACCTTGTCCTGGGGAATGGGTTATGACCTACACAAAGAATTCTTTAAAAATCGTATTACCTTTAAAATAGTTTTCTTAATTGAAAAAGTTATCTTTTCATTCATCTTTTTTTCTGCCTCTGTTTTTTCTTAATTTCTCTTTATCTTTAGTCTTCCATCTCCTACTTATGGATTTCCTTATCTTTCCTGCCTCTCTTGGGTTCTGTCCTTTTACCAAGTCAAGGTCATCTAAAGGCCCCAGGATTTGGTACCAACTAATGAACCACTTGAGTGGGAATTAGGAGATCTGGATTTTAGCACTGGTTCTGCTTACTTGACCTTGTGCCCTGGGACAAGTCACCTTTCCTGGCCTCAATTTCTTAATTGGCAAAATAAGGGAGCTGGATTGAATACTCTTTAAAGGCCCTTACCCAGCAAACAATTTAAACTTTTCAATATTTAGTGATCTAGGTGATCACTTTTCAATATTCAGTAATCTTTAAAAAGCTTCACCCCACACTATGGACTGTGGAATTAAGATGGAAGATTTTGTTTCAAATTCAGACTAAAACACTTTACCCCTTAGGATATTTCTGGTGCCATACTGCAATATACAGTCATAGGACCATATTTAGAGCTGAAAGGAATCTTGGAGGCTCCTTAGCTTAACTCCTACATTTTATAGATAAGAAAAACTGAGGTCCAAGAAAGGTGACTTGCCCAAAGTCATAAAGGTAGTCCAGTAAGGATTTTTGAACCCACATTCTTTGACTTCCTCAAGCAGCACAATGCCTTCCTTATACATATGTCTAATACAAATGGAAACTCCCCTTCCTATGACAGCCTAGACCAGGGATCTCAGATGAATAGAGCAGATCTCAAGCTGGATGAGAACCTATGCATTTACTTTCAGTGAGAGAATAAGAAAACCCAGCTGGGTGAAAATGTTGTCTAGGGGATGATGAAAAATTCCACTCACGGCCCTCCTGTCCCTTGGGCAGATGAGTTCTCCCTTGGAAATGTCAAGTTAGGCCCAAGGAGAAAACACCCAAGTCTGCAGACACCATTTGAAGCCATTTCCAGAGTTTCAGGCTCCCTGCCTGTGCTCAGACTTTTAAATGCATCCAGAAGCTTGAGAGGAGAGCAGTCTCTCAGCCCTAAGGCCGCAGACCGCCACACCCACTCTCAGAGCTGTCAATGTGCTTGGTCCCTCACACAGACACAAGATAGCAAACAACATAGCCATGAAGAAGAAAATTGGATCAGTCTATAAGGATGAGTGATACTAGTGATAAGATGTGGAGTTCTGAGAGAGGCTAGGGGTCAGAGACACACCTTTAACATAGTTCATGGATGCTCTTAGCTAAAAGGGGACCACTGGCCTTATCTTGGCAGGACTTTGGCCTATTCCACGTAAATGCAGATACACCCTAGGATCCAGTTCCCAAATGCTGCGGGTCCTTCACATTCCTTTCTCAGATATCAGGAACCAAATGGAAAACTAAACTAAACACTCATCCTACCCATAGCAACCCCTCAATGAGGGTCATCAAAGATCAGAGATGAAGGAAACCTAGAAGGAAAAACTAGCTTACCCCTAAAATTTACAGATGAGGAAAGAGGCCCAGAGGGGCTAAGTTACCCAAGGTCACAGAGATAGTAGGACCCAGGACTAGAACCCAAGGGGCCAAAGATCTCAGGTCAGTGCTCTTTCTACACATCCCTCCCCTATCCCTGCCCCCACTACCTCTTGCTCCCTTTCTCTTGCCTGTGACTCCTGAAACTGCCCTTGTCATCCTCCACCAGAAAATTAGCTCTCACAGGCCAAGAGCCAAATAGAGGGGCAGCCCTTCCTGTAGCACACAGCAGGCAAGAGAAGCAGCAGGTTCGGCGGTCATCCCATGTCAGATCTGGTGGCCTGACTGCTTCCTTCTCCTTCTCCTTCTCCCTCTCCCTCCCTGCCCCCTCCCCGGAGATGTTTTCTTCTCTGTTATTTATGATGAGAGGTGGCAGGAAAGAATGACATGCTCACACACTTGGTGGAAGGACCAGGGTGTGTCTCCTCTCTCCTTTCTTTGCAGAAGCAAAGCAGCACAAATCTCTTGGGAGCAGTCTGACTCTCCCCACCTGATGCCCCCCCTTAAAAAAATCCCTCTCCTTCTCCAGCCTTCCTCAGGGTACCTCTAGCCAGAAGCCTGAGAGGTAAGAAACAATAAATCTCACCATCATCACCTGAACACCCCCTCCCCTTCAACCCCCAGCAGACAAACACAAGGCTAGAAGAGATGACCAATACTAGAACCTTCTGTGCCCAGTCTGAGGTGAGAGAGGCGAGAGATTAATATTGAATCTACTTCCTCAAACCCCAGTCTCTCCGATCTTCCTGGAAGAACAGAAAGATTAGCAAGTTTCGTGGGGTTCCCCCCCTTCTCCTTCCCCGAAAGCTATTTTGATTGGGGGGAGGGGTTGTTAATAGTCTTTGCCTTCTGCCTTCTGCAGCTTTCTCCCACGCCTTGAAGCAGCCACGCTTGAGATCCCGGAGGCGCCTGGGCACAGGAGGTAGTGGTGGCTAGTTGCACACTCCCCACCGTTCCACGTCGGGGCACATCACCAACCATTTTAATCTTTGACACGCCGCCCTCCCCACCTTCCCCCTCCCCGCATCCCAAAAGCGGTCTGGGTGCACCCCTGAGCCCAAGCCCTAGTGTAGGGAAAAAAGGCGATCCAGCCGCCCCAAGCCCACTCCCTCCCGGTCCGAGCAGAGCCCATTCCAGAGTGCAGCACAAGCTGCCGCACTATGCAAAGAGATCGGCAGAGCTGGAGTCCATTTCCAGCCTCCAGCCTCAATCAGTCGCCCTCCTGAAGCCATCTCCCACTACCTCCCTGCCCTCCCTCCGTCTGCCCCCACCTCCAGGACCACCCTCATGCCCTGGGGCCACTCTTAGCGTTTTATTTCCTTTGTGTGTGGGAAGAGGGGGGCCAGGGCAAGGTGCAGGGTGGGGGTGGGGGGAGCCCAAGGATGAAGGGAAGGTGTGCACTACAACCGCAGGGAGGCTGAGGGATGGAAGGTAGTGGGAGAGAATCCAAAGTGGCACCAGACTTCGCTTCCAACCCTGGCGAATAAACCAGGTACTCACCGCTTTGCTCCCCCAGGAAGACCAATTTGAATTTTCTCAATGGGTTCCCAAAATCTCCTCCTGCGGACATGGTGTTGGCTCTGGGGTGTGGGGAGAGGAGGAGAAGGAGCAGGAGCGAGAGAAGGAAGGAGAGAAGAAGGAGCAAAAGGAGGAGAAGGAGTAGAGAGGGGAGGACTGTAAAGAAGAGGAAAGGAAAGAGGAGGAGAAGGAGGAGGACGAAGAGGAGAGGGAGGCTACGATCTGGAAGGGGGAAGGGCTGGCTGCAAGTGTTCCTGGCTCTGCAGCTTCCCCCTGGTCCCCTGACTCGGGCTGCGTTTTGGAAGGAGGAGGAGAAGGAGGAGGAGGTGGTAGCTGCGGAGGAAGGGGTGGAGGAGAATGCGGAGGACGATTCAGGATGCCGCCCGCGCGGGCTGCAGAGCTGGAAGGGAGGGCGCGGGGTTTCAGAGCGCCGACTGTGAGAGCACAGGGATGGGGATGCTGAGGCAGTGTGATCTCGGCGAGCCGGGGGCTGGAGCTTCTCCCCTCCCCACCTCCAGCGCCTGCGCCCTGTCGGCTCTCTCCCATCCTCTCTGATGTCATGCAGGACCGACAAGCCAATGCAGTGCTGCAGGGAGGCTTTGCCTAATGCATCTGAAAGGAGCAGTGGATGGCTAGGGTCACTGTCTCACCAGCCGCCCCTGCAGCCGCCCCTGCTAGAGGAGGCAACAGGCCTTGGACGACGGAGTGAGCAGACTGCCCTGATCTTTAACCCCCTTACAGCCTCGCTCCCACCCTCTCAGTTTTGAACCCAGCAAAGGATGAGAGTGGAATAGAGATATTTATTTCCTACAATGTCAAGCTAAATCTGTCTGTATTACTCCAGATCAAAGGGGAAGAAGCACATGAATTAGACACCAATATACACCACAACTGAGTCCATCTAGGAGAGAAAATGGAGTGAGACTGGGGAAAGAGGTTATTCCTTCCCTTCTAGACATCTCCAGCCTCCACCCTTTTCTCCACACGATGCTGAGGAAAGATAAGGTCACTAGTTAGAAGTGTGCTGTACAACAGCTCCAAAACCAGAAACAATTTCTATCTGAATCTCATATAGTCGCTTGGAAGCATGAAAAGTAGGGGATGGGGAGGGGGTGAGTGCTAAAAGGTATAAATTCAGTAGTACTCAACTCCACCACACTACAATGTGGCTCACACAAAATTCTATCATCTTTCAGCAAATAATTTGAGTTGGGGTTCCTGAAGAGTCCAGAGTCCAGGGTCTGAGAGCTCAAAGGATGATACAGTCCTCTTTCTCTTTCTGCCAGCAACGATGTTCCTAACCCTGCCTAGAGAGAGAAGAGACCGTGTTTGTCTTTCAAGGTCCCTAGTGGAGATTAAAGCGTCTTCTTTGATTGTCCGTTCCAGTGACTGATGGGCCAGCATTCCCCAGAAGATACTTCCCCTTGTGACCTGAATCTCTCCTCACCAACCTGTTCTTTGATGTCCTGTTTTCTCAGGAACTTTGAAAGCCTCCAGCAAAACAATCCAGGTTTGGGCAGAGGAAATTAACAAAAGGAAGATGAACTCCTCTGGCAGAATTTTCTACCCATCTTAGAATTCTTGACTTGTTCCTTCTCAGAGTTCCTTCCAGAATATAACATACAGATCAGTGAGCATCGAGAGCAATCTTTCATTTGCTCAAAGTGAGGAACCAAGTAACATCCAATATGTACTTAAGAACAGTGCCCTGAAAATTGTTGGCTTTGATGAAAGAACTTTGGCACCCATCTCCTTCCTCTTTCTGTGTCCGGTGCTTAGTGCCTTCTCTAAGGTACACAATGCTTTCCACAGTGTCCCTAGACCCTCTTATTGCAGAAAAAATACTTTCATATTTCAGTGGGTCTGTGATGTCATCAATATAGGCATTCCCTCTGTCAGAACAAGTGTCTCACCTTCTGTGCATTCTCACCTCCTACAGTTTTAGTCCACTTTATCCCATAGATCCTCCTAAAAGGATTCCCATAATGTGCTCTAGGTCTTCAGGTGCTTTGAACCTGTTTTGTGTTATAGAACTCTTGGGCAGTCTGGTAAAGCATATCCCTTCTCAGAATGAGGTTTTTAAATGCATAAAATAGAATGCATAGGATTGCCAAGGAGACCAATTCTGTGGAAATATAGCTATCAACATTTTTCACAAATCAAGTTTATGGACATTCAGGTTAAGAACTCCTGCTGTAGACTTTTTTTTTTCTTTCACATTCCTTGAGTAACAATGGAGAACAACTGTTCATCTGTTATATCTTGCTTATGCCACACATGACCATCCTTATCTGATCACACATTTCTCCAATAATATCCCTCAGGCCACTTAAACAGAGATTGTCTTTGGAAATGGATTTCAACCCATTTGCATACATCAAGCAGCTCTCTATAAGTCTTTTAGTTACCTGAAATTTTGGTTCTTTGGAGATCATGCTGGTCCAATACTCACAATCATGTACTATCACCAATAGAACAGGTAGTCTGCTTGTTTTTTTTTAAAAGATTGATCTTCATGTCAGGAAGTAGCCTGTGATTGTAAATAGCTCTGTTCTGTTCATTTTTTACTCAGTAAGCTTCCTCAGCAAGCATTTATTAAGCACCTACTATGTGCCAGAGAGTGTGTTAAGCACTAGACCCATTTAGTTTAAGGCTAATATCCTTTGAGTAACCATGAATTTCATAGAGAAAGTCCCTATAATATTCTGAATCGTATTATCATCTGCAAATGGAAGCATCTGGAGGAATTCACTGTCCACATGGAATCCCTTTTCTATTTGGACATAGAGCCAAGTATTGGCCATAACAGTGGTGAGAAACTTTGGTGAGTATACATCTTCCTGTGTTATGCCTCTCTTGGCATACAAGAAAGGGAACAAAGTTATCTCTGTGATGGCATTTATTAAGGAATCTTTTATGATCATACTATGCACATGAGAGATTATTTAATGAAATCCTTTAAGGCTACATTTTGCTCTAGTATAGAATAATTTGTATTGTAACCAACAAACAATAAATGTAGTAGAACCTTATATATTTTGCCCCTTTCTGTCAGTAATGCTGCTGTAACATATGGTCTCCTGTAGAGTATCATTTGTGAATGCCTGGCTGTTACTCTCTCATATTTTCATCAAGGATAACTTCGATATATGGTCCTCATTCTCATAAGCATTTTATAAAGATGAGAAAGTAGGAATATGGGTCAGGAGTTATTGGTGTTTTCTCATTCACTTTTTTTGGAGAAATAATAATGTCCATGATATTTATTCCCATTCTTTTGGTATCTTCTCCTCCCTGAGATATCTTATAAAACAATTCCTCAATGCTGCCAAGATTCTATCTCTCTGAGCATGAGTTTGTTCTGCATGTACTTGGTCTGGCCCAGTTGGTCTTTTCAACTTTATTTTCTAAAATGTAATTTCAACTTTTTATATATTGCACCAGGCACAAAGATAGTAGGGAACAAATATGGTGATTCCTTTGTCATTGGTGATATCATCATAGAAACATTGGCAGATTTCTTCCATTTTTTATTGATTTGATGTTCTCCTAGCTTCATCTATCAGTGCTCTTGGGATGATGTGGTTCACTAGGATCTCACATCAGGCTTTCTAAAATAGACTAATTTTCACTTTCATGGCTTTTCATTGCTTTTTGAGGGTATACATCTCATAATCTCTTGCTATCCTCCAGAATGTTTTCTAAAAGAGCTTTTTTTTTCTGAACTGATATTCTTCTTGGCTGCTATTTCTTTTCACTTGGCAAATGGATTGTGTTTGTTGGACAAGGCAGTTCCAGGGCTCTTTTCAAATCCTTGTGGTGGTGACTGCTTTATGTTGCTTAAACTTTTTCAGAAAGTGATGATAATCAAAGCTAGTACCTTTGCCTTTTTCCCTTTCCCATTTTTATTCATTCATTCATTCAACAAGCACTTATTAAGTAGCTAGACTCCCAGGGACACCAAATCTAATCCATCTAATTTTATTATGATGATTATTGTTCTGTTTCAGGTCCAAATAACTGTAATAATGCCCCAAATATACATACTGATGTACTCACCCAATGGACTGATCATCCAACTATAGGTCACAATCTGGACAATAGACATTTTCATCTATCCTAAAAAGCCATGGAGAGATGTGTGATGGATTCAAGTAAACTGCAGCATATTTCTAGCGATTTTGTGCTCCAGTGACCTATACTGAAAATATAGAATAATGTCCAAAGGAAAACATCATTAAAAAATTTCAGAATTCTGATCCACATGATCATGAC
Organism: Gymnobelideus leadbeateri; assembly: GCA_011680675.1. Taxonomy (NCBI): domain Eukaryota; kingdom Metazoa; phylum Chordata; class Mammalia; order Diprotodontia; family Petauridae; genus Gymnobelideus; species Gymnobelideus leadbeateri. The sequence goes on along the minus strand of WOXC01012183.1, from coordinate 240,057 downwards.
ATCAGAGTTGGTGCAGTATGCTTCCCTTCTTTTGTCAGCAAGGTGGTGGTCTACAGGCACATAATAAGGCATATATTTTTCAGACATGGCCATTGTTTTAATTACTTTTACTTAACTATGTTTTTGTTGCAAGGGATGATTCTAATGGGAGAGCATGTTGCATGAGGGAGTAATAATTGGGAAGTCACAGTAATGAAAGGAAAAGGAGCATGAATAAAGTATTTATTTTTAAAAAGAAGTGTAAAGAATATCATCAAGGAACAATATCTTATCTATAAAAGAAGCCATGCTGGTCATGTTGTGCTAGTTCAGGATAATAGATGGATAGTCTGAGTTTTATGTTGTACTATCTAAATGTAGAAAGACTTAGAGGATGTGTCCAGCATATTGATTAGAGTCTCTGAGGAAGGATTATGGAAGAATATAGATAAGAATTTCACAGGACCAGAAGTCACGGATGTTTTGTGGTCTGTACGATAGATCCAATACCAATACCTCCACCAATGAGGTACTGATATTGAACTATTGAAGGTGTCAGTGATTTCATAGGTTATCCTCTTCCTAGAGGAATTATTTTTTTTGGAAGGGGAGGGAAAGACAATTGTGGCTAAGTATCTTGCCCAAGGTCACACAGCTAGTAAGTGTTAAGTGTCTGAGGCCAAATTTGAACTCAGGTCATCCTGACTCCAGAGCTGGTGCTCTATTCACTGTGTTACCTAGCTGCTCCGAGGAATTATTTTTTAAAAGAGGAAGACAGATTGACCCGAAGGAACAAATATGTAATGGTACAGTTTCAGCAACCAGGTGGGAGAACTGTTTAGGAATAAAAGAGGGGAGAGAACTTTTCAGCAAACTGAAATCACATCACCTACTCTTAAAATTTATTCTTTGTCTTCACTTACATCAAATACTGTGTTCAGTTCTAGGTATAATTTTAGAAGGACTCTAACAAGTTGAAGTGGGTCAAGAGAAGATAGATAGATAGATAGATAGATAGATAGATAGATAGATAGATGGATAGATAGATAGATAGATAGATGGAGGGATAGATAGATAGATATAGATGGATAGATAGATGGATAGGTAGATGAATAGGCAAATGGATAGACAGATGAATAGATAGATAGACAAACAGATAGATAGATATAGATGGCTAGGTAGATAGGTATACATAGAGATTTCCCTCCTCCTATTAAGCAATTGAAAAATTAAATATAATACTCTTAGAACAAATATGTAATATAATTATATATATAATATTATGTAACAATATATAATATAATAACATTCCAACAAAAGAAACTCTCACATTATTCATGTTAAAATGTTTTTATCTATATTTCCAATCCATCACGTCTCTGGCAGGAGATGCCTGGCATATTTCATCTTTAGCCCTTTGAACTTGCAGTTTCTCTTTGCACTGATTAGGGTTCTAAAGTCTTTCAAAATTCTTTTCTTCTATAATGTAATATCATGTTCTATTTCTGTTCATTTCTCTCTTCATCATTTCATACAAGTCTTCCTAGGTTCCTTTGAAACTTTCTCATTCATCATTTATTATAGTACAATAGTATCCTAATATGTTCATATTTTGTTTAACCATTCCCTAGTTGATGGGCACCCTCTTATTTTCCAGTTCCTTGCCACCATGAAAAGGGTTGTTATAAATATTTTTATACATATGAGATATTTTCTTCTCTCTTTAATTTCCTTAGGGTATAGCCCAGTAGTCACATAGCTAGGTCAAAGGATATGGCCGGTTTAATATCTTTATGGGCATAACTCCAAATTGCTTTCCAGAATAGCTGGGCCAATTCACAGCTCCAGTAACAGCACATCAGTGTGCCTGTCTTCCTGCAGTCCATCCAACATTCATCATTCTCTTTGTTTGTCATCTTTGCCCACTGATGGGCAGAAGGTTGATCCTTAGAGTTGCTTTAATTTGCATTTTGTTAATTATTAGGGCTTTGGAGCATTTTTAATGTAGTTATTGACAGCTTGGGTTCTTCCTTTCAAAGCTGTCCATGTCCTTAGGCTCTTTATCTGTTGAAAAAGTTTATATTCTAATGAGAGAAGATAATACATTAAGGGGTCCTAGAAGAGGAAAGGAGAGGGTGAAAAGTATACCTGCATGGGGCAATGATGAGGGGATGTCTGTGACATATTGTAGAGGCCTAGGTTCCATCAAAATAAGGTAAAAGCTCACTTTTTAGAAACGTCTGAATGATTAGGGGACTGAGATGACACTATATATAATAAATATAAGCTATGATTTAATTGACAAGATTAGATTGAAAGGGTAAATGAAGGGACTAGAGATGTTCAGTCTGGGAAAGCAAAAGCTAGAGATGGGATGTGATTTTGTTGTTTGTTGTTTTCAGTCATGTCCTACTCTTTGTGACCCTGTATGGGGTCTTCTTGACAAAGACACTGGAGTGATTTGCCATTTCCTTCTTTAGCTCATTTTTACAGATGAGGGAACTGAGGCAAGCAGGGCTAAGTGATTTGCCTAGGGTCACAGACCTAGTAAGAGTCTAAGGCCAGATTTGAACTCAGGAAGATGAGTCTTCCTGATTCCAAGCCCAGTGCTCTATGCACTGCACCATTAAGCTGTCTTTAAATATTTGGGGGACCATCATGTGAAGGAAGGCTTAGACTTGTTTTGCTTAACCCTACAAGACAGAAATAGGAGCAATAGATGGAAATGACTGAGGCAGATTTTGACTCGATTTAAGACTGTAGGTGACATCTGCTATCATCTTCCCCTACACCCACAAGTATTGCTCCTTTTTCTTTTTGGGAGCAGGTATGTGATGCAATGTACAGTATGCCAGACTTGGAGTCAAGAAGACTCACTTTTTTGAGTTCAAATCTGGCCTCAGACACTTACTAGCTGCGTGACCCAGGGCAAATGACTTCTCCTTGTTTATCTAAGTTTCCTCATCCATAAAATGAGCTGGAGAAGGAAATGGCAAACCACTCTATATCTTTGCCAAGAAAACCCTGTACAGGGTCACAAAGAGTCAGACGTGACTAAAACCACTGGACAAAACAACAATCCCTTTTTTGAGCATCCTTCCTACCAAATATAGCTTATAATTCCTCCCCTACCACCGTTTTTGGTTGTTTTTCTCATAAGTCTTAGCCCATTCTGAGCCTTAGCACTCACACCACTCTTGCTACATTGATATACTTTTATATGCATTACCCATTATATAACTTTTCTTTCATCTTCTGTATATACTCAAATGGATCTGTGATTTCATTCATTTGAAAGTTCCTTCCAGTAACCCAACTGACAATCTCCACCCTACCTGCCCATCCTGAGTGACTCTGAACCATGTCTTTCTTTAAGCTTACCACAAGGGGTCCACCCACCAAACCAAAGGCCTCCCTCCAGACATCACTGGATACTAGCGCTCCGGTTCCCTGAACGTTATATTTCACTCTCTTCTCTTCCTTGATAACAACATGTATTCCTGTTCTCGAAGTTCCCCATTGCTTATGTGTTGTATCCCGCTCTCCGCCCCCATGCACTTCTCCATTGCCCTCTGTTTGATTCATTTTAAATTCTTTGGATACTGTTGTATTCTCCATCTTGCTACCAGACAACAACACTAGCAGAATGTTGGTATTTAAAAAGATGGTTCTTTTTTTTTTCCATGAGAAACTTGGTATCCTTAAAAAAAAGCTTTGCAAATTGCTGATGGCAATTTAGTCGACTCTTTTCCTATTCAACTCTAGGTCTAATTTCTGCGTGTCTATTTAGAATGCTTCAGGCTGGTGAGCTCATTGTAGATCCGCATTGGTTTCTTCAGATGGCTCCCATTTTCATCGGCCTCTGAAATGTTTCCCTTTATATATCAAAATTTTATTCTTGAGAAATTCTTATGCCTCCTGGACTGCTTTCCTCTGTAGAGTCCTTGTAATGCTACCTATCTTAATAGGACCAAAGGATCATAAATCTAAAGCTCATCCATAGATGAGGAAACTGAGGCCCAGAGATTTTAAATTACTTATCCAAAGTCACATGGGTAAGCATCACAATTGAGATTAAAGCCCATGTCCTCTGACTCCAGATGGAATGTCTTTTCCACCTTACCACAGCTAACATGTACATCATAGTATATCTAACAGTACTTTCCTTCTCTATCACTCTTTTAAAGAGGAGTTTTGGGTTCTCATTTCTACCCAAAATCCCAGTGAGAATCAGATCCAGGGGAGAATTTCCTCTCACTATTTCCTCCACTTTTTAAAGGGTGAAATTCTCAAAAAGGCAAGTCAAGAAATTATTCACTGCTCTACTTTGCTCGGGAGTTCCAGATGTCTGAATTAGTGAAGCCCCCAGTTGCTACTATATCATGCATCTATGTCAGCCTTGTGGTCTGTTTCTTGAACTCTTCAGTATTTATTGTTTCTGTCCAGGTGGTCTATAGTTCATTCATGACAAAATAACATCTGTTTCTTCTTCCATTGCTATTTGCCATTTGCTTTCCACCATGCCTTCTGCTTTATTTCCTGGATTTCCTCACCTGAGTATACTCTTTTACCATCCAGTGCTAACCTAATCCTCCATGCTTTTTCCAAACTTAGTTCTTCAACAGAAATATATCACCCTATACCAAGATAAGGTCAAAATGGGAACATGATTTAGACATACAGGATGATACCATAAGCAAATTAGGAGGGCAAGGAGTAGTTTATCTGTCAGATCTATGGAGAAGGGAAGAATTCATGATGAAACAAGAGATAGAGAATGTTATGAAATGCAAAATGGATAATTTTTATTACATTAAATTAAAACAAAGCCAGTGCAATCAAGATTAGAAGGAAATCAGTAATCTGGGAAACAAGTTTTATAGCCAGTGTTTCTGATAAAGGCCGGGTTTCTAAAAAATATAGAGAATGAGTCAAATTTATAAGAATATAAGTCATTCCCCAATTAATAAATGGTCAAAGGATATGAATAAGCAGTTTTAACATGAAGAAATTAAAGCTATCTATAGTCACATGAAAAAATGTTCTAAATCACTTCTGATTAGAGAACTACAAATTAAAACAACTCTGATGTACCACCTCACACCCATCAAATTGGCTAATCTGACAAAAATGGAAAATGACAAATGTTGGAGAAGAAGTGGAAAAATGGGAATGCTAATGTGCTATTGGTAGAGTTGTGAACTGATCTAACCATTCTGGAGAGCAATTTGGAACTATGCCCAAAGAACAACCAAACTGTGCATACCCTTGATATAGTGATACCACTACTAGGTCTGTATCCCAAAGAGATGATAAAAAAGGGAAAAGGACCTACATGTGCAAAAAATACGTATAGTAGCTTTTTGTGTTGGCAAAGACTTAGGAATTGAGGGGATGCCCATCAATTGGGGAATGACTGAACAAATTGTGGTATATGAATGTAATGGAATACTACTGTGCTATAAGAAATGACAGGCCACAATTTCCTCATCTGTAGATGAGCTCTAGATTTATGATCCTTTGGTCCTATTAAGGATAGGTAGTGTTACAAGGACTTTACAGAGGAAGACAGTCCAGGAGGCATTTTCTGAATGACTTCAGAAAAACCTGGAAGGAGTTGCATGAACTAATGCTGAGTGAAGTGAGCAGAACCCAGGAGAATATTGTACACAGCAACAGCAACATTTTGTGATAATCAACTATGACAGACTTATCTCTTCTCAGAAATGCAATAATCCAAGATAATTCCAAAGGACTCATAATGGAAAATGTTATCCATATTCAGAGAAAGAACTGATGGAGTCTGAATGCAGATTGAAACACATTATTTTCTTTCTTTTTTCTTTCTCATGGTTTTTCCTCTTTGTTCTGATTCTTTTTTCACAACATGACTAATGTAATATGTTTAATGTGATTGCACAGTATAACCTATATCAGATTGCTTGCCATCTTGGGGAAGTGAGAGGGGAAGGAAGGGGAGAGAAAAAAATTTGAAACTCAAAATCTTATAAATTGGAAAAAAATACTAAGTGAGGGAAAAAAGAAAAGTTATATCCACCCATAGTTTCATTTAACTATCTATTTCATTCCACTAAGTCTTAATACTTATGAAATCAAATTTGCCTCTTTGTGTTAGGATGTCTACTTCCTCTTGTTGCCTAAACTTTGGGCATTTATTTGTATAGAGACATTTTAGTTCTGTGGCTCTTGGATTTTCTCTTCTGTTAGTTTCTGGGTATCTTCATTGCTATTCTTCCTCTTTCACTATAGCTTATTCTCTGTGGTATCTAGCTTAATGTATATAGACAATTTTCTCCCTTTCACCCCCTTTTCCCAATATGCAATGCAACTATTTCCTTAATAGTCTTTGATGCTTGCACTCGTTCCCTGGCTAGGAGTCTGTCATTGCTATATTTTGGGAATTTAGGAATTCCGTCTTAATGAGTTCAAATGCAACCTCAGACACATACTAGCTGTGTAACCCTGGGCAAGTCACTTAACCTTGTTTGCTTCAGTTTTCTTATCCATAAAATTAACTGTAGAAGGTAACAGCAAACTCTAGTATCTTTGCCAAGAAAACCCCAAATGGGTCATCAAGGGTAATTACATATAAATGTCTACATATTACCTTAAAAGTACTTTGTTAAGACCTTTATATGATATGCACAATATGATAGGCACACCCAAATTTCTTTGATTTGTGTCAAAACCATACTTCCTTTCCCTTTTCTCATCAACAATCAATCGATAAACATTGATTAAATGCTTATTATTTGCCAGGCACTATGTAAAATTCAGAGGATACAAAGAAAGGCAAAAATACTTCCTTTCCTTAAGAAGTATACATTCTAGAGGGGGAGACAACATGTAAAGTACAAGACACAGAGAATATATGGAAGGTAACAATGGCAAGGAAAAGTTCTAACATGTGTGAGGGACCAAGAAAGGCCCCTTGCAGAAAGTAACACTTAAGATAAGTCTTGAATGAAGCCAGGGATTTTAAAAAGCAATGGTGAAGAGACACAGCAATCTAGGCATTAGTGACCACCAATGAAAAGAGAGAGGTGTGTTTTAGGAAAAGTAGGGAAGCCAATGTAGCTGGATTATAAAGAACATGAGAAAATCAACGTACAAGAAGATTGGAAAGGTAGAAAGGGGGCCAGGCTGTGAAGTTTTAAATTCCAAACAATAAAATTTATATTTGAACTTGGAGATATTGAAGAACTCTTAGAATGTATTGAATAGTTTTATGAACATGGTCAGAGGTAAGCTTTTGGCAGTGGTGTGGAGGATGAATTGGAGTAGGGAGGGACCTGAGATAGGAAGACTAATTACAAGGCTATTGGAATAGATAATAAGAGTGAGAGATGATGAGTCTTAGGGTGGTGTGTGGCAGCGGAAAGATGGAAACAAAATGCAAGAGATGTAATAAAGGTAGAAATGACAGAAGTTGGCAATTTACTGGATATAATCTTTCATTTGTTTAATGAATTTGTCATTATCACCAGCTTACTTAACTAATATTTTACTTACTCTTTCGTACTTATTTTGCCTTGTCAACTATCTTCTCATTTTTTTTTTTTTTAAAGCAATTGGGGTTAAGTAACTTGCTCAAGGTTACACGGCTAGTCATTATTTATGCGTGGGTGCTCATTTTCTGAGGCCGGATCTGATCTCGGGTCATCCAAACTCCGAGGCCGGCGCTCTTACTCACTGCGCCACCTAGCCGCCCCTTTAGGGCAATTGGGGTTAAGTAACTTGCCCAAGGTTACACGGCTAGGTTTCTGTTTGTATGGATTAAGTATCGGAGGCCGCCTCCGAACTCAGGTCCTTCTGATTCCAGGGCCGGCGCTCTATTCACTGCGCCACCTAGCCGCCCCTTATCTTCTCATTTTTATTCCCTTTGAGTCCTCTGGGCTTTTACTTCCTTTCCCTTTTCTTCTTCCTTCTCCTCCTTCAGCTAAAATTCTCCCCCAAATTCTGCAAATTTTCTCTTCCTCCAAATTCAATCTCTGACCTTATTCAAAAATCCAATTCCTCCCTCAAAAAACACATCCACAATTTCTTCCTCCCTTTATTCTCCTTAAGTCCATGTCTTCTACACTGTGATTTTTCTTCAATTTTCCCTCATAAAGATCAGAAATAGAAACCATTTTTTTCTATTCTTTCAGTCCAAAGATGCTTTTCTTGATAAAGAAAGTAAAAGCAAAGTAAGAGTTGCATAGTCTTGTCTTCTCTCTATTATTCATTATCATTGTGCTTTCTGCTCTGAACAGTGCATCTATCCCTTCTTTGATCTTTTTTCTTACTCTCAACATGGCTTTTTAAAAAGCTCTCTTTGTTGTTCTTAGCATTCATTACTAGCTTTTGCTCATTCTAAGTTCCAGCACTTCTATTATTATTCATGCATTTTTATAGTGATTTTGACAATTGGCTTAATAATAAATCCTTCCTCAAAGTCTCCTGGTGGAAGAACCCTACTGTGTAGTAAAAGCTTGTTTAGCCATAACAGTTAGCCAAAAGGGTTAGCAACAAATAAGAGACACAAGGATCTCATTTCCCAACAAATACAAAGAGAAAGGAAAATTTTCCAGTCACCTGCAGAGAAGGTATTGTGTTTGTGTTTCTCATACTTACTAGGAACTGTAATCTGTGCCCAAAATGCAGATCAGCTTTCCTACTAGAAGAGGAACTCGAAGAGTGTCATGTCCTTCCAAGTCATGGATTATCTTTAACTAGAGATCTTCAAGCAAAGGTTAGATGATGCCTTATTGATGCCGTATGTTGTAGAGTGGGTTATGGATAGCTACACATTAGATAAGATGTCCTGTGAGATACCTTCAAACTCTTAGATTCTTTGACAGTGAAAGGTCTGTAGGAATACCTATCTTGAGATTTGAAGGGAAAATGAAGTATTATTTGAAATAATAGAAGAATCACCTAGTCTCCCAAGGTCACACAGCTTGTTTTTGTGTTAAGTGTGTGAGGCTGGATTTGAACTCAGGTTCTCCTGACTCTAGGGCCAGTGCTCTATTCACTGCACCACCTCGCCACCCCCATTTTGAAGTTTCAAATAAGAGAGAAAAGGGAGTTCACACTGGATGGATTCTATTTGAAGTGAGAGAAGAAAATTCTAACTAATGTCAGATCACTGAGGATTAGTGGGATGAGATTTAGGACTAAACTATGTCTATAGAAAGGTACACTGCATTCAAAAAGAACCCATTTAATACAAAAGTTATAGATATAGATATAGATATAGATATAGATATAGATATAGATATAGATATAGATATAGATATAGATATAGATATAGATATGAGGAAATCCATGAACTGGGTGGAACAATCATGGCAAAGAGCATTTGATTGAAGATCAATAAAGGGAGAAAGAGAAGCAATATTGTGGTATTGAAGAGGGAATGGTGATAAGGAGGGGGGGAGGGTAAGTGGTTCTGCCAGGGATGCACCCTGGCATCCAGTCTGGAAGGAATTCACCAGGCTCAAGCAAACTTTGAAGCCGAAATTGTAAAGTTTATTGTTACGCTGTAGAGAACAGCGGGCTAGATTCTTATGGAACCTGAAAACTCCCAGAGGCCGCAGGTGTCAATTTTAAGGTGTCAATTATGCTAACTAGGTGAGTAAGGGTGGGATCAGGGAGGAGTTAAGGAGTGGTCAGTGCTCAAAGGACCATACACTTTTAATATCAACTGCACAGGTGTATTGCCCATGATTCACTGGGAAATAGCTCAAGCGGGAGTCTAGCTGGAGGTGTGGTTTTAGGCCTGATACGTCACTAAAGAGTGCCCAGTCTGTCATCCACCAAGGTCATCAGAGATAGTGTGGGTATATAATTGACTAAGGAGTTACCCTATAGATAAGGTATTGAAGAATTTATGGTGGGGCTGGCCACTCTAACTAAGGGAGATAACATTTACATAACTTATTGTTTCAAGCAGAGATAAACAGGTCATGAGTTGTTGCTGGGCAGAGTGCTGGAAGGGGGAAGGGGAAGAGTCAATGCTCTGAGGCTGGGGGGGGGGGGCGGGAGTGTTATTTTACAGACTGATTTTACAAATGGATTTTACAGACATAAATCCCAAAGCACCCCATTTACAAACTGATGTTACAGATTGATACTACAGACATATATACATCACAAGGACCCCATCAGTATGACTATACTAGAGACTCCCTGGCCAGAAGGAAATAATGTATGATGAGTAAGACATTAATAATGACTTAAATTCCTGGGGAAATTCTGGAATGTATTATTAAATAAATGGTTATATGTGGAAAAGAAAACCATGACCACAAAGATTTGTTATTACTTCACCAAAAATAGCCATACCAGACTAAACTCTTTTTTTTTTTAAAGCAATTGGGGTTAAGTAACTTGCTCAAGGTTACACGGCTAGTCATTATTTATGTGTGGGTGCTCATTTTCTGAGGCCGGATTTGATCTTGGGTCATCCCAACTCCGAGGCCGGCACTCTTACTCACTGCGCCACCTAGCCGCCCCACTCATTTCTTTTTTAACAAAGTTATTAGAATAAGGTCAAGGAAATTCTATTTACCTAAATTTTAGCTAAGCATTTGACAAAGCCTTTCATATTATTCTTTTGGATGAGATGGAAAGATACAAGTTAGATAATAGTATAATTTGATGGATTTGGAAGAGGTTGAATGGCTATACTCAAAGAATAATCATTGCTAGCTCAATGTCAATCAAGAGAATGGTAATGTGCCACAGGGTTCTATCTTTGGTAGAAAATAGAATCTATCCAGTGTGAACTCCCTTCTCTCTCTTATTTGAAACTTCAAAATGGGGGCGGCTAGGTGGTGCAGTGAATAGAGCACTGGCCCTGGAGTCAGGAGAACCTGAGTTCAAATCCAGACTCAGACACTTAATACAAAAACAAGCTGTGTGACCTTGGGCAAGTCACTTAACCCCAATTACCCTGCAAAAAAAAAAAAAGAAAGAAACTTCAAGATGTCTCTACAAAATAACCATTTCTCACCTACTTCACTCCTAATAAATTGCTTTTCCACTTTGGAAACCAATTGCCCTATTTGCCCATTTGCTCCTATCCTATCCCATCACCTCCAGGAATGTAGCCCTTCCAAAAGTCTATCTTTCTCATCTCCAGTCTTACCTTATCTATATTGATTGCTGCCTTACAAATATGTGAAGACCTCATCACTTAAAAAATGTTTTGGTTGGTCCTGTTATTCCATCAAATTATTATCCTATATGTCAGTGATTTCCAACCTTTTTTGGAGACTTGATCAGGTTTTTAAAAAGATATTTCAACATATATATATATATATATATATATATATATATGTGTGTGTGTGTGTGTGTGTGTGTTTATTTGTGTATAAATTATATGCCTTCATTACTATACTAACATATGCACCTGATAAAAATGTACCTAAAATAGAAATTTCAGAGGATGAGATAAAATGAAATAAATATTTTAAATAGCTTATTTTATCTGTTAATGGCATGCATTTTTTGCTTTAAATTATTACTAATAATAATTTAGTAAGAGCAATGTGATTGAATGTGATTCATTATTTTTCTTAAATATTAGTTTAACACTTCATGATACAGCAATTTCAAGGTCTGGTTCTAAGTTCAGTTTATTTTGATTCTTGGTTTTAATGGCTGACTTAATGGAAAAAAATCTCACAAAGATAAGTAGATCTAAATGGAAAAAAGTAGACAGTTGACTGTCCTTTCTGAATCTTGATCCTTATTTTTCAATCCCATTCACCAATTATGAAAATATTTTTTAAATGAAATTTGACTAGTAAATTTACATCTTTCCTACTGTCTATAATGTTTTTATAAACTAATCAGAAGGTGATTTATTTTCATATTTTTAACCAATAAATAAACATACAAAAATATGATTAAATGCTAATTAAAATAAGTATTCTCTGTTGAATATGAAAGCTTTTAACCAATAACATATTTTTAGCCAACAAATAACCAATAACTGAAACCCACTATCTGGGAGATCTTTAAACAGGTTAGAAAATTTGTTTCCAAGTTTTTCAAGTGTGCATCGATGAGATTTGTTTTAAATAGTTGAAATGCATACACGTAGTTTTCACCAACAAAAGCTTATTTTTAAAAATGCCTTGCTAATCACAATGGCATTATACTCTTATGAACTAATGTCTCAAGGACATACACACTTAGAGATAGATCTATTGTTAACAATAGTGAGTATAAATCTATATTTAAAATAATCTTGTGGATAATTTTGAATTTTTTTGGTCTGACCTTGTCAGATCTGATTAGCTTGTCAGTGTTTTTACTTCATACTGAGTGACAAAGAGACTGAACTAAGAGAAGAGACATTTTTATCACTTTCTTGTTATTTTTTATACTGACATTGTTAATATTATCTTTACTCTAAAGTTTCTTTTTAAACCACTTGTCTATTTTCTGACCATTAGTTTCATCAAAACTAGGTAAAATAATCCATAAATCCATTTAACTGGATACATATAAATTATAATAATACATGATTTAATGTCAACTTGATAGAACATCTCTGGGGAAGTATCTCAAGGATCTCTGTTCAGCCCTGTTCTATTTAACATTTTTTAACAATGACTTGGATGAAGGTGTGTATATATATGGCAGATGTCATATTTGTAGATGACAGAAAACTAGGAGGGATAGCTAACACACCAGATGATAGAATGAAGAACCAAAAAGATCTTGACAATGTAGAATTTGGGGACAAAATGAATAAGATAAAATTTTATAGGGATAAGTGAAAAGTCCTACACTTGAATTCAAATAATCAATTCCGTAATCATAAGATGGTAGAAGATCACAGGGTTTTATTGGACTATAAGCTCAACATGAGTCAACATTATAATATGGAAGCCATAAAAGTTAGTGAAATCTTATTTTACATTAAATCAAGTATTCTGTCGAGGCTTAGGGAGGTAATCTTTCTCCTATACACTGCCCTGGTAAGACTGCATCTAGAGTATTATGTTTAGCTTCGGACCCCATATTCTAGGAAAGACCACATTAGTAAACTGGAAGGTACCAAGGAGAGTATCCAAGATATTGAAGAGCCTTGACTCCATTCCACATGAGAATCCACTTAAGAAATTGGTCACGTTTAGCTTAGATAGAGGAGCCTTGTGGAAGGAATGGTAGCTCTTTAATTCCATTGTTCAGAAATCTTTGGTAGCTCCCTAATTGCCTCTAGGACAAAATAAAAACTCCTCAAGCTGGCCTTTAAAAAGTCTCCCACAATCTGGTCCTTACCTACCTCTTGAGACTGCTACAACAGCACTGTCCTTCATGGAAACAGGATGGATCATTGTAAATCAGTCAAAAATTTCAGCATTATTTTCATTCACATTATTGTGGTCATTTTCTATATTATTCTCCTGGTTCTGTTTACTTTACTCTGTGTTAGTTCATACAGGTTTTCCTATGCTCCTTTGAAGCTTTCATATACAACATAGAATACTTATTTTAATTAGCTTTTAATCATATTTTTGTACCACAATCCTTTTTTATGTATTTTTAGGATACTGTTACATTCATATACCACATATACCACAATTTGTTCAACCATTCCATGGCATTTTAGTAGCACAAAATTGCTATGACTATTTTGGTATACCTGGGGGATGATAGTAATTGCTTTTGAGAAAAATGCTACATTTTCTGTTTGTACCTATCCAATTGAAAATAAGTAGAGCTTTTCCTAAAAAAGTTTTAAATCTTGGTAACTGTGTTTTCTATATCCTCAGCCTCCCTTTTCGTTCCCCTTCCATCCTTGGTGGTAATCTCTTTCTTCCACTTTAGGTGCCCAACCCAATCAGAGAAAAATCTATTATTAATCATTTATACTTGTTAAAAAAAATTACACTGGCAGTGTCTGAAACCAAAGACCTCATTATATGTTTTTAGACCACCACCTCTCTGTCAAGAATTTTGTAGCTGTGCTTTATCATCACTCCTCAGAAAACACACTGGCTCACTAAAGTAATCAGGGTTATTTTTCTTTATAATGTTGTTATGGTATAAATTGCTCTTTTTGTTCTGGTCACATCACTCTGCATAAGTTCATACAAATCTACCCAGGTGTCTCTAAAACTGTTCACTTTATCATTTCTTATGCACAAAATTACATTCATAAATCATAATTTGCTTAGCCAATTACCTCTTGTTGGGCTCCTCTTTAGTTTGTAGTTCTTTTCTACTATGAAAATAGATACTATAAATATTTTATTCATATGTGTCCCTCTACTCTTTCATTGGTTTCTTCGGGGTTATCAGCCTCATAGTGGTATTGCTGGGTCAAAGGACATGCCCAATTTAGAGACATTTTTTGCTTTCCAGAGTAGCTAAAGAAATCCATAGCTCCATCGAACTATTCAGTCTTATAAATTCTTGCCCCTATCTCTACTCATCTATGCCCTCCCTGACTATGGGTCATGTTCTCTCCCTCATCTTTGAAATTTTCACTCAATTCCTGCTTTTCTTTCCATTTCCTCATGTCTTAAAAGAGGTCATAAGATGCCAACTTTATGTTTCCAGGAAATTTGATATTATTTCAGTTTGTATTTATTTTTTGTAGCATATCCCTCTTTGTGATACATTATTACACATGATTGGATGGTCCCCCTTGTGTTGGCACATTAGTGCATATATCTTGACATTACAAATGTATCATGTGCTGGGCCCAGATTTGAATAAGAAAATGATAGTGGCTTGGATTGTATTTAAGAAACTGTATAGAACTAACAGTAATTCCAAACCATAGTCTATTGTTAAAATCTATTTTTAAACACTCCTATGATACTAGATAGACTAAATTTGGAATATCTTAGCTATGTCATCATTGTAGGAGACCCAAAAGACTATGGAAAAGAACATATTGGATATAAGTGGGTTGAAACACATTACCATTTGTATGTAAACATGGTACAAAAGAAATCATCAAAGACATGTATAGCTAAAACAAGTTAGTCATATAGCAAACACTATACCTAAGTGCTGTACCCATATGCACAAAATATTAAAAAGATCCAGAGAAAGTTTTAAGGTATGTTGGGCAGATAATCTATGAAGAGTTTATGGAACAGAATGAAATAGAATACTATCATGATGTAAGAAATAATACAAGGGACAATTTCAGAAAATCCTGAGAAGATCTGTATCAACTGATACATAATGAAGTGAATAGAACCAGATAAACAATGGACATATTAACAGGAGCATTTTAAAAACAAAGAACTTTGAATGACTTAAGAATTATAAGGGATTGAGTGAGCAACCATGATTTCAGAAGAATGACAAAGCATGGTACCAACCTCTTGACAGAGAGGTGATAGACTCAAGATGCAAAATGAGACATGCAATTTTTGGACATAACCAATATAGGAGTTTATTTTATTTGGTTATGAAATTCTAATAATGGAGTATTGTTTGTCTCTGAATCTTTTCAGTTTAGGAAAGAGAATTTGAGAGAGAAAAAATGTATTTTTGTGGAAAGAGTAAAAGTACTTAAAAGTTACAGAGCAAAAAAAAAATTTACAGAAGGACATGAATAAGATCCATTCAGCATGAGAAGTTATGGATAAACTGATCTCTACCAGATGAAGAAATACTCATACTAATGATATAATAGAGTTATCATAGTATTGAAATAACCCTCTGTATATGACAACTTCAATACACTTTTAGTATTCTAGTATTTGGAGCTATACAAACCCTTGGAAGTCACATAATGTGACTCTATGTCACCCTTGTTATTTTTACCCATAATTATAAAAATAAGAATGTAATTGGAATACAACTTCTCCATTATTTGAGGAAAAGTCTGTGCTTGATTTTTCCTGACTGCTCTTGCATTCTTCCTAGATGATCCAATATCGATGGTTTTGATAATTATAATAGATGATATGTAAGGTCTGCTCTAGCTCTAAAACTAGAATTCTATGAAGAAATTGATTTATGGGAAACTTTAACTCAGCACACTCAGAGATGACTAATTGCATTTCTTCAAGTCAATCCTATAGGAAAAATAAAAATAAAGAAATCTATAGTGTTGAGAGCCAAGCCAAGCTATTAACGTCAGAAGCCTGGCTAGGAATCTACATCCTAACAACAGGGACCAGGCAGAGTCATGGCAAAAGGACAGATTGCAGAATAGCTAGACAACAAGTTTAAGTTGTAGTCAAAGTCAGCAGAGGTTGGGTTTGCAACAGAAAGAAGGCAAAAAGTTCTAAGTCATTGATTCAAGAAGAGTGTGAGTCTGTAAACTGAAACAATTCAGTACTTTGGATAGCTCCATGGGAACAGAATTGTTCCTACAAGCCAGAAGCCCCAAGGCTACTTTACCGTGACTGCCCTTTAAAGGGAACTCACTATTTATTAAAGGGATTTTACCCAGTAATGTTGTAGTTTGTCCTTCATTCTCAAAGAGTGCCATGACCTCAGGGAGGTGATGTCAAGACTTTCTAATGAATTGGATTAAAATGAAGTAGGGCTGTGCACCTTCTCTCCTCTTGAGCCATCTGGGTCTAGTGGCAAGATATGGATCAGGATGAGTGGAAATGGCCCCAGATGTAGTGGGAGAGCCTGGTCTTTTTAAGCTAAGGTCTTCCCCAGGACTCAGTTTGTCTGAGGCAATGCGCATTCAGTGATTTAGGCTAGGTAAAAATGAAGCAAACAATGGCCTCTTTTTACCCAGTCCAAAAAACCAAAAACAAAAACAAAACAAAATAAAACAAAACAAAAAAAAAAGTTTGGGAGGGGCAGACTCTCAGGGTTTCTGGCCAAAACATATTTGTTATTTACTATTGCTATTCACACTCACTCTGAGCCATCAGAACCCAAACAATGACTAGATCAGTGACTGAAGCTTAATCTTCATTCCCACAGAGAGCTTTAAGCATCTTTATCAGGTGGGAGGACCAGGTTTTCCAGTCTGATTTTATATTCTTTAGCAAAGTTTAGGTTCTCAAAGCGAATCAGCCTGAATCTTCAAGCATAGACACAAAGCTATTAATGCAAACAATTCTCACATCAGTCAAATTAAATTTTGTTTCATTTCTCCTTTGAATTTCTCTCCATCTAACTGGGGTTATTATCTGAAAGGTGCCTCTAAGATCACATATTCAAAGGATCATAGGAAAGGATCTTAATGACATTTTAGTCCAAATTCCTCATTTTACAGATGAGAAAACTAAGTCTTGGAGAAGGGATGTTGTCGGAGGCCACATAGATATTTCTTGTAGATAGGGCACTTCAATTTACACATCTTTATTCCCATTCCAAATAATGCAGCATATACAGGAATGGCTATGGTACACATGACCACCCAGGTTGTTCCAAATTATGAATTCCATGTCTCTGCAGATGTTTGGTGAATCAATGCCATCTGGTCATACTCTCCTCTTTATTACTCTGGCTTTAGTAACAGATCTACTGATTGGACAAGACAAGGGCGTTTGGCTTATTTAGCACCATAAGCAGCTAGGGAACTGGAGATGCCAAAGCAGCTGAGCCTACCTAACCTTTGAAC
>WOXC01012183.1:0-220000 GCA_011680675.1 Gymnobelideus leadbeateri | reverse complement strand
ATACTATTGACTATGTCTGACAATGTGTGCAACATTTTATACCCATAGACTCCCACCTCTTCAATGAAAGGAGGGAAGAGCATTTTTATAACCCTTCCCTATTGCTAAGCTTGGTCATTATAATTATACAACATTCAGTTTCATGTTATTGTTTTTTACATTTGCTTTGTTGTAGCCAGTGTGTATGCTGTTTTTCTAGTTCTGCTCTCTGTATCAGTTCATATAACTCTTCTCCTATTTCTCTGAATGCTTGGAATTCCCTTTGATTTTTTTTCTTTCTCTGTCACCTGCATATTTAATTAGTTGTCAAATTGTATTGATTCTATAGCCACAGTATTTCTTGAACTCCTTAATGTTAGAAATAACTGTCTTACCAAGAATTCCACCTGGCCATTAGTGAATTTAGAAAAAAAAAGATTTTTTATTTGATGCCCTTTCAGATGGGTGACTTGGCCTCTAATCCAAAAAGGGCCAGGCACAAGCAAACTACAAAAAGCCCTTTATAGTTTATCCAGATTCAAATTTCCTGCCTTGACTCCCATTGGTGAACCATTTCAGGGTTCACTAACCCCAACTCCTTGATTATATCTTTTCATTCCCACATTTCAATCCCCCCTGCCTTCTCATATACTTTATTCTTCATAGTTTTAGTCTATTTGTCCACATCAGATAGCATAAGAGAGGGATTTTCAATTGCTTAAGAAAATTGAAAAAAGCTGAGAGTTTGAAGATTCAAACCCAGGATATCAATGATAAAAATCCCATTATCTAAGACCCTGTCTGGGTTTATGAACTTCATCCTCATCCTTTGTGAATGAGACCTGGTCTGGCAGTTATTTTGATATACAGGAAAAGGCCTTCTCAGAACAAAGAAAAATAGTAGATATGCTGATTTTCAAGTCACCAATACCCCCCACTGACCCCCTACAAGCAGTTTCATTTCTGATATTAGCCACCATTATGACTTCAAATCATGTTTTCATATAACTTCTGTGGAAACAAAATTCAACCATACCTTATACTTACACTCCATTCTTTCTGCTAATTCCCTAGTTCAGGTACTTATTTCTTCTCCTGACTGGTCTTCCTAATTTCAGGCCATTTTCTTTACAAGCCAACCTTCATAATACTGTCTAAATAATCTTTCATATGAGCATAGGATCTCTGACTTAGAAAGGACCTTAGGGGTCACTGGTATAGCACATACCCAAGCAGAAACTCCTTCCATAGCATCTCTTCCCTCCAGCTTAGCTTTCCAGCCTCATCTCACATTACTGCTCTTCATGTACTCAATGTGTCATCCAAATTGTACTACTCTCTACCCTTTCTTCTCATCCATCCCTCTCCCATTTCCCTGCTGTTGCCCACATCATACCCCATGTCTGGATTATAACTCCCCACTCTATCTACATGTATTGAAATTTCTTCCTATCTTAGGGTAAAATTTAGGACCCACCTCTTCCATGAGGACTCCTTTGATGCCCCATGTGATTAAGATCTTTCATTCCTCAAATTTCTCTAGGCATTTTGCCTGGATCTCTTTTTGGCACTTATCACATTCTCTCTTCAGTCATAGTTAATTTTCTAATTGAATGTAGTCTATGAGATTGTAAATTCTGCAAGAATAGGGTCTGCATCATGCCTGTCTTTATATTCCTGGCACCTAATGCAGTGACTTAAACACAGTAGGGAGTTAATAGGTATTTGTCTATTGAATGGTAATGACAATATTAATGAAAAGAAAACTCAAATCTAAATCATTCTTTGAATTTGTTATATCATTAGATCCTCACGACAACTCTGAGGTAGGTAGTGTTAAGTATTATTAACTCCATTTTGCTGATGAAGAAACCATATCAGAGAGGTGAAGTGATTTGTCCAGTACTTACTGAAAAGTCATCATACTCTGTGTAATCAAATCTTTTGTTGACAGAAGCTATGTCTTAGGTTTCTGTATTCCAAGAGGAAGTGAAATGAAGATCTTTTCAGGAAGTGCTTAACTGTTTCATTCTTTTTCCATCCCATCCCTGAAGGTCCAAGTAAGGAGCCTGGAAGAGCTATCCTAGATCCATTTAGGGTTAATCTCAATCTGTGAGTGACTGATTCGATCCATTACTAACTTGGAATAAGGAACAGGGCTGGCTATATTCTGAGCAGAGGTAGAAGGATGGAGAAATTGGTCAATTTCCATTATTTCATTTGGAGCAAATCCCACAAATCTTCTGCTATCCCAAATGCAAATAATATAAGAGACTTTTGGATCATCCAAAATGCTGTTCCTATCTCTTAGTTGATAATTCAGTTCAAATTAAGAAACATTTATTAAGTACCTACTATGTACCAGCTACTTTGCTAGATACTGAGTATATAACAAGAAGAAAAAACTGAAAAATGTCCTTGTCCAAACAGGGTTTGCATTTGGGAACGAAGGGGTAAAAGAAATACCAGATATATTCAGAAAAGTAAACACAATGAACACACAACAGTACAAAATAATTTCCAGCGAAAAGTATCACTGTGGGGTGGAGGGAAATTAGGGAAGGTGGTGCTGAGGAAGTGAGATTTCAGCTGTGCTTTGCAAGAAGTCAGGGGTTCTGTGAGGCAAAAGTGAGAATGCCAAGAGAAGCCTATAAAATAGCATGGTTAAAAGAGCATTTCTCACACATTGAGAAACTGCGCAGACCTGGATGGGTGCTCTGGGTATGTAGCAGAGTATCCTGTCCCTGGAAAGAGCATCAGACAGAAAAGGAAGCTTGATCAGACAGAGCCCTGGAAATACTACCAGCAGATAGTGGTAGAAGGTAGAGAAAAGCTCCATCTTTGTATGAAGCAGGGCCTGAGGTCATGATCTCACTCCACTTCCTTTTGGACCTGTTTTCAGTAGGAAGCTGGCAGGCAATTATTCAGTCAACAAGCATTTAGTAAGGACTAATTATGAGAGGGGCACCTTGCTGAGAGTTAGGGAGACAAAGCAATAAGCCAAAAGGAGAGTTTTTGCCCTCAGGGAATGAAGGATTCCTAGATCCTTCCTCAAAATGGAGGATCTGAAGGGAATTCCCCAATGGCACAAGGGGTCTATGGAGCAAAGGGATGTTCCAGTGTGAGAAGGCTTCAGGGAATAAGGGCACTTCCATGGCAGCACAGTCTGGAGAGTCAGAAGCAGAGCCCCAGGAGGAATGAGGCAGCCTGTTCATCTCAGGAGGGTAACTTTTCTAGGCTAGTCCTCAGAGTGAGAAGGTAAGGTTTCCCCTTAGGTGAGATCATTCTCTTCTAGATGAGATTTTGTCCTACTCTTCAGTCACCAAGTCCCCTGATTGTCTTTTCTCTAATAAGTGTTTGGCCTGGGGGGAAAAGGGGGAGCTGAACTGATTGAGATTAAACTGTTACCCTCCCAGTGTGGGTAGAATTATTCCTCTCCAAAGCAACCAGGATAAGTGTCTTTCATCTTTATGTATATTGGAAATAGGGCAGCTAGGTGGCATAGTGGATAAAGCTCCAGCCCTTGGGCCATGAAGACTCATCCTCCTAAATCCAAATCTGGCCTCAGACACGTACTGGCTATATGACCCTGGACAAGTCACTTAACCGTGTTCACCTCATTTTTTTTGCTTGTAAAATGAGCTGGAGAAGAAAGTGACAAACCACTCTAGTGTCTTTGCCCCCCCAAAAAACCCAAATGGGGTCACAAAGAGTTGAACATGACTGAACAACAACATATTGGAAAAATATGATGTGTAATAGATAGGTACAATTCTTCCCCCAATACTACTTTTGAAGATAGGAGACTGAGGGATCACTCGATCACAACCATCCTCACACTCCCTACAAAGGTTGTTGTTGATCTTGATGAGGATCCAGCAAAGAAGAATTCAAATAAGCGGTTAGTTAAATAAAGAACCAAGAGAGAGCAGTGACCTAAAAACCTAGAGAGAAAAAATATCAGGGAGTGGAAGTGGTCAACACCATGAAAAGCTGCAGAGAGGTCAAGGAGAATGAGGAGTGATAAAAGGTCATTGGATTTGGCAACTAAGGGATCACTGGTAATTTTGGAGAGAGTGGTTTGGGTGGCACTTGAGGTTGGAAGCTGGGAGAGGAGAAAGAGTGGATAGCCTTTTCATGGAGTTTGGCTATAAATTACAGACAAGATACAGAAGGATAGTTGGAATGGAAGAATGAAAAGATGAAATGAGGGGAATTAGAAAGGGTATGAGAGAGTGGAGTGGCTAGGTGACACAGTGAATAGAGCACCGGCCCTGGAGTCAGGAGGACCTCAGTTCAAATCTGGCCTCAAACACTTTAAAAAAAGAAACAAAACACAAAACTAGCCGTGTGACCTTGGGCAAGTCACTTGACCCCAACTGCCCTCCAAAATAAAGGGGGGGGGGTATGAGAGCACAAGAATTGGTGGGGGAGGGAAGATTTTAAGTCAGAGGACCTAGGTTCAAATTCCAGTTCTCCCACTTACTATCTGTTTGTGACTTTGGGCCAGTGACTCAACCTCTTTGGGTCAAAGTGTCCTACATGGCATTCAGTCTGTGTGTCAGTGACCCTAAAGTCTTTCTGTAAAAAGAAGCAAACTTGAAGTAGAACCTTGAAAGAAAATAAAGATTCCAAAAAAGCATGAAGATAGAAGGCATCCCAGGAGTAGTAGACAGCTTATCCAAAGGTCCAGGGGTGGGTCATGCACTTTAATGTTTGTAAACAGCTAGTTGGAATATAGAGTATGTGAAAGGGAGTATTGTAAACTAAGCCTGCAATGGTAGGCAGGGAGCCAGAACGTGGGGCCCAACAAAGCATTTGTATTTTATCCTAGAGGTAAGAGGGAGCCTTTGATTATTGTTGAGTAGGAGAGAGACACGTTCAGACCAAAGTTAAAAGAGGATTATTTTGGCAGCTGTGGGGATACACTGGAGAGGAAAGAGCCAGGAGGCAGGGAGAGTGACTGGAGGCTATTGTAATAATCCAGATGATGAAGGCCTGACCTAAGTGGGGAGAAAGATATAGGTGTGTCATATTGCAGGTAGAATCAACAAGACTTGGCAACTGCTGCGATATGGTTGGTGAGGGAGGAGACAAAGAAGAATAATGAAGGTCTCTAAGGCTGTGAAGCTGAGGAACCATCCACTCACTAAGCTTGTCCTCTGATCTCCTTTCATTATTAATCTAATGTCTTCCACATTTCCTTCAGTCATGACCAAATTGGCTTAGGAGGAAAGATGGCTACACAAACCTTCAGAAGTAAGGCATTTTTGCTGGAATATGGGGAGGAAGTATCTTGGGATGAACATTATGGAAGTTTTGTTCTGTTATACTTCATCATCAATGACTTGAATGGAGACAAAGAATGCATGCTTATCAAATATGGGGATGACTCAGATGGTTGTTGGATGAGTGGGAGAGCAGCTAACACGTAGAAAAGCAGGGTGGCTCATTCAGGTGCCAAATAGATCACAGCAGACTAGAGCAATGGGAAGAAATTTTAACAAGGCGAACTTTGATAGGCATAAATATCCTGTGCTTAGGTTAAAAAAAAACCCAACAACTGAACAAGTACAGAATGGACAGAGATACTGCTAGATAGCAGTTCATAAAACAAAACAAAAAGCCCTGGGAGTTTTAATATCCTGAAGTCTCAATATCAATACTGTAACAATGGTGGCCAAAAAGACTATTGCAATAATGCACATTAATAGAAGGAGAGTGTCCAGAATGAAGAAGGGGAGCATCTTGGGATGTCCTGATCAGACAGCTTCTGGATTATTGTGCTCAGGTCTATGGGCTATGTTTTAATAAATACATTGATGAGCTAGATCATGTCCTGGGGAGTATAACCAGTTATGGGAACTAAGAATATTTAACTTGAAGAAGGTATGTGGTGCAAAGCAGAGGCAAGACAGCATGAATCCAGTCTTCAAATCTTTGAAAGTTTATCATATGAGAGAAAGTCTAGATGGGTTCTGCTTGGTCCCACAGGCAGGACTAGGCCCAATGGATGGATGTTCTAGATCACAAGATACAGGAAAATGGATATTTAGCATTAAGGAAGAATTCAATAACTAGGATTTTCTTGTGAGGTTTGTCATCAACAGAAGTCTTTAAGTAGAAACTGAATGCCACCTGACCAGATACTGTGGAGTGGATTGATAGTTTGGGTGGAGGTTGGGTGAATGGCTTCTAAGATACTTGAAGAGTCTATTCCAAGAGTCATGAATGAAGTTCCAACACAGTACATTCAACCTAACTTTGTTAGTTTTAGAAAAACATGATATTGGTTGAAGCAACCTCACACAATAGTTGTTTTCAAAGAAACAATGAGGTGCTTTCATAGGAACAATGCCATAAGTTCCTGAAAAACTAAATTTTGACCTATAAAAGTTTTGAGAAGCTCTTTATAGTGACCTGGGCACCAAGGCAGGTGCTGCAGTCATCTCACATTGATTTAGGCGGGCCAATTGCTAATTTTCAGTGTGATGATAACAGCAGTCTTGTAATGATGACCAACTGTGAAAGACTTAGCTACTCTGATCAATAAAACGATCCAAGACAATTCCAAAGGACCCATGATGAAAAATGCCATTTACCTCCACACAGAGAGCTGCTGAACTCTGAGTGCAGATTGATACACTTTATTTTTCTTGCTCTTTTTTTTGCAACATAGATAATATGGAAATATGTTTTGCATGACTTCAGATGTATATAGGGTATCATATTGTTTGCCTTCTCAATGGATGGAGGGAGAAGATTTGGAAGTCAAAATCTTAAAGGTAAAAATAGGTGAATTTTTAAAAATCAGTATGAACATTTTCACCTCAGAAATCAGTGAACCACAAATCAGAGCTTGGCTGGTTTTGTTGACTGTCTAGACTTAAAGTGATGGAGAAAAATAACACAGATTAAACTTAGAAGTGCATTGTATCTATGGAGAACCAGTTGTTAAAGATTTACCCAGCATGTCCCCCAACTAGTCCAACTCCTTTATTTTACAGAGGAGAAGACAGAAACGCAGAGAAGTGAATTAACTAGCCCTAGAGAACACACAAGGAAATAAGCATTAAGGGTATGATTTGAATTCAGGTCTTCTGCTGCCAGAGCCAGTATACTCTCCTGTCTATAAAAGAGAATCAAGGCTGTAGAGCACAGGGAGCAGTGGATCTCTCCAGGGTGAGGGGGATAGGTTAGTAGGGGTTCTAGGGTTCTAGCTGCTGCTGACCTCTAGCCATAGAAGTTCTTCACCTTTATAGTATCACAGACCCCCTTGTGCAGTCTGGTGAATCAGTCTATAGACCCTTCTCAGAAGAATGTTTTTAAATGCATAGAATAAAATACATAGGATTACAATGGAAACCAATTCTATGGAAATAAAATCACCAAAAAAATTTTTTTGCAGAAAAGTTTGCAGAGCCTCAGGTTAAGAATCCCTGACCTAGAAGAATGAAGAAAAGTGAAAATAAGTTGCAGCCTCTGGGCACAGGGTTTGTCTATAGCCTGGAATGAAGACAAATCATGTAGCATTTGGGGGGGGGGTGACTCAGGAGCAGCTGGGGACACATCAGATTGGGGGGAACCTTGGTGGCATCATGATTCTCTCTCTAGAGAGCAACCCTTTGGTTTTTTGTCACAACAACTTTATAGTGCTGTTTTTTTGTTTGTTTTTTGCATTTTGGAGGGGCAATTGGGGTTAAGTGACTTGCCCAAGGTCCCAGACTAGTAAGTGTTAAGTGTCTGAGGCTGGATTTGAACTCAGGTCTTCCTGACTCCAGGACCAGTCCTCTATTCACTGTGACACCTAGCCACCCCTATAGTGCTGTTAATTGTGAGGATTGTTGATCATGTTAAATTTTAGAATAATGAAAGGGCTGTTGGAGCAGAAAAGAGAGATCCATGTTCAGATCCCATCTCTGACTGAAAACTCTTTGAGGGCAGGGCAGTCTTTTGCCTCTTTTTATTTCCTCAGCCCTTAGCATGCTGACTGGAAAACAGTAGGCACTTATTTGTTGCTTGTTTATTGATTTATAATTGAATTATAATATCTATGATTATGTGATTAGGGGCAAGTGACTTTACCTCTGGACCTCAGTTTAATCGGGGGACAATAGCTTTGGTACTTACCTCACGGGGCTGTTATGAAGATCAAATACATGCAAAATGTTTTGCAAACCTTGAGATACTAGCTAGAAATGGCAGCTGTTAGTAATATGAAGGCTGTTGCTCTCTAGTAACTCTGGGCTAGGTATCTGTGCAGAGAATCCTGTAGTAAAATGTCAGTCATCACCAGCAGACCTGGGAGGGAAGCGATCCCCTCTTCAGATCTTCCCAGGGAGCCTTCTGCCTGCTTTGGGGACCTGATGAGTTAGAATCAGCATAAGAAACTGCTTTAGAATTGACCTTTATAGTCCTTATTGGTGATTCAGAGATGTAGGATAGGATGTTCAGATCCTTAGAAAGGTAAATCCTGCCATCTAGTGGCACATTGCAGAGGAATCTGGAAACATGGTATTGAATTGACCAGAGAAAAGGACCTCAGAAACCTTTAGATGGCCCTTGGGTGCGGCTTTTTGACTGAGTCCAAGTTTTACAGGACAAATCCTTTTAAGAAGGGGATTTGTTCTGTGAGGTTTGGATTCAGTCAAAGGGCCACACTTGAGCACCTGGTGGGGGGAGGAGGGGAGGCACAGGTTTCCCATCCCTGATTCTAGCCCCACTCCCTTAGTTTACAGACAAGCAAACTGCCCTCAGTCATTTGCTAGTTGTGTGACCTTGGGCAAGTCACTTAACTCCATTTGCAGAAAGAAAGAAAGAAAGAAAGAAAGAAAGGGAGGAAGGAAGGAAGGAAGGAAGAAAGGAAGGAAGGAAGAAAGAAAGGAAAAAAAGAAAGGAAGAAGGAAGGAAATACAGTCATCATTTTTTAAAAAAACAAAATCAAAGACCTCCAGGTTAAGAACCTCTGACTTAAAGGGACTTTGAAAATCATCATCTGAGCAGGGATGGGGTACCTGTGGCCTTCAGACCACATGTGACCCTCCAGGTCCTCAAGTATGGCCCTTTGACTGAATCCAAATTTTTGTTCTGTGAAGTTTGGATTTAGTCAAAGGGCCATACTTGAGGACCTAGAGGGCCACATGTGGCCTTGAGGCCACAGGTTCCCCACCCTGCTCTAGACTCTACATATTTTCTATACAAATACAAATAGACTATACAAATAGTGTAACCCTATTCATTTTTTAGAGGAAGAAGCTGAGGCTTTGGATGTTAAGTGATTTGCCTGAGGTCATATAAATAATAACATCATCGTTAGGGCTTGAAGCCCACTGTCCCTTCTCCTTCTGCTATACCAGTGCCTCCTTTGGGTGCCATGTTGGCTCTTTGTATAGTAACACACTGGCTTTGTTTAACAAGATGAAGCGAGGAAGAGGTCAACTTTGAAAGCATTCATTGAGCAAAGGAAAAGTCTTCATTTGGAGGCTGGTAAGCAGATGGAAAAACGAACATGAGCTAAACTACCGTGAGAAGGATTTAGGTTAAGGCCTGGGGTAGATTTCCAAGAGACCACATGAAGTCCTGTCCTGGATAACACTGAATGTCTACCAGGCCACCATCTGGGATAGCTTAGGTAGAGGCCATGCTTCATTTTAATTAACTTAGGAGAGAGCAAGAAAGGCCTGTTAACCATTTCCAGTCTCTCTCCAATTGTGTAATGGATTGGGGGTGGAGGTGTAAGGCAGGCCCCAGCTTATAAATGTGCTCTATTCCAAAAGTTCATGGGTAAGTCAGTTCTTTGGAACTCAGTCAGCATTTTCTTATAACAACACTGTCTTATGAAGTGATCAGGTTCCTAGCTGACCCCTAGAATCCAATTTAACTCATCAGGTGCTGAATTATAGCTTAAAGCCTGGCTAATAGAAAAGAAGGGTGGTTTTGGAGTCTAGACGACTGAGTTAAAATCCTTGTTCAGAATAAGATCACAGGTTTAGAGGTGGAGGGATAGTAAGTCCAACCCATTTCATTTTTCTTATGAAAAACCTGAGGCAGAAAGTGTTTGTGACTTGGCCAGGGTCATGCATCTAGTGAGTGTCTGGGGTGGGATATGGATCCAGGTCTTCCTGACTCAGAGGTCAATGCCTCCCCCCAACAGAAATATGCTGCATCTCAAGGAATTCTAACACTTACTGTGCAACCCAGAGCAAGCCCATTAAGTAGCAAGGACCATCCCATGGCAGCTGGAAAACAAGCTTGCCTGTGAGACTTTAAGGCTAGACCTCGAGTTCCTGGCTAACTCTTCTTTACATCATCTATAAAATGGTTGGGGGAGAGGAGAAAGATACCTGTCCTATCTAATTCATGAGGTTATTATGGCAAAATCATTATAATTGTAAGTGTTGTTGTCAGGATCATAGACTTTTCGCCTATAAGGGACCTTAAAGATTATCTGAATTCCTATTGGATGAGGAAACAGAGGCACAGAGAACTTAAATGCCTGGCCCATCATCACATAGGTAATAAGTGACAGTTAGAGGATTTGAACCTAGATTCCCCTTCATCACACATCCAGTGCTCTTACCATGACACCACACTAGTGGAACTGAATCATCATATGCCACAGGGCTGGGGATAGGGGAAGAGGGGGAAGGAGACCCGTTGGGGAGAGGGCAGTAAGAAGCTAGAGTTGAGAGT
Organism: Gymnobelideus leadbeateri; assembly: GCA_011680675.1. Lineage (NCBI taxonomy): Eukaryota > Metazoa > Chordata > Mammalia > Diprotodontia > Petauridae > Gymnobelideus > Gymnobelideus leadbeateri. The sequence goes on along the minus strand of WOXC01012183.1, from coordinate 209,329 downwards.
CTGGGAGGGAGGGAAGAAAGAAAGGAAGGAAGGAAGGAAGGAAGGAAGGAAGGAAGGAAGGGAGGGAGGAAAGGGGGAAGGAGGGAGGGAGGGATGAAGGGAGGAAGAAAGGAAGGAAAGAAGGAAGGAAAAAAGGAAGGGAGGAAGGAAGGAAGGAAGGAAGGAAGGAAGGGAGGGAGGGAGGGAGGAAAGGGGGAAGGAGGGAGGGAGGGAGAAAGCCAGGAGGGAGGGAGGGAGGAGGCTGGGGATGGTAAAGAGTTTGGCTGAGACTTTGGTGTGGACGGAAGCAAGATCTGGGAGGGGGATCCAAGAGTAAAAAGGAACTAATGGGCTTTCTTTTATTTCTTCCTTCTTTGTCTCCACAATGGCCAATGGCCACTGAAGCTATTTAAGAGGAAACGGTGGAAGGGACAGGAAGAGGGATAGGATCATCAATTTAGAGCTGAAAGGGAGCTTAGAGATTATTTAGTTCAGCCCTTTCATTTTACTTATGAGAAATTTTGTTGCATCATTTCAGTTGTGTCTAGCTCTTCATGACCCCATTTGTCATTTTCTGGGCAAAGATCCTGGAATGATTTGCCATTTCCTTCTCCAGTTCATTTTACAGATGAGGAAATTGAGGCAAACAGGGTTAAGTGACTTGCCCAAGGTCACACAGTTATTAAGTGTCTAAGGCCAGATTTGAACTCAGGGAAGATGAGTCTTCCTGATACCAGGCCTGGTGCTCTGCACACTATAACACCACCTAGCTGCCTCACTGATGAGGAAACTAAGGCCTAAAGATGTTAAATAGACTTGCCAAGGTCACACAGGAAGTAAGTAGCAAAAGCAGGATTTGAAATCGGGTCCAGGACTCCAGATTTAGCACTTGTGGACCCAAGGCGCCTGCCCCACTGTTATAACTCATGCCTCTATACCTACTCAGATTCATTTAAACCCATCCCTCTCTAACTCCACATCCAAAGCTTTTTCCAACCTACCAGAAGAGAGTGGGCGGGCCAATGTCTGGCTTCTCTCTGGGAGAAGGAAGAAGAAAATTGTCCTTGAGGATTCAACAAATATAATTCAATTCATTCCGATGAACATTTATTAAGAGCCTACCATGTTGGAGTCACCAGGCTAAATAAGAACAAACTAAGACAAAAGCCCCTCACCCTTAGCAGCTTAAATTCTGCCTGGGTCATACGACCTTTGCACAAATAAGTGTAATACAAGATAGTCTGAGGAGGGAGAGACAGAACCATAACTCGGAATTTTTGTATCTGAAGCGAACACCATGAACCGTAGGTCAGGGCAAGCAGCCTGAGCAGTCTCCTCCCTCAGAGCGGGTGGGACGTGGGGTGGGCGCAAAGACATCTTCCTTTGCTTATAATCCCAGGATAATGGCCCCATGGGCAGAAACCTCAGGATACCACAAGGCTAATAAAGGGGAAGTGGCTCCAGGAGAGAGGAAGCAGACCATATGGTGTCTTACTACTTTAATTAATTATTCTTGGTAACTAGGTGCTAAATAAGGTTAAGTGTTTTTTCACACTTAGCACCTAAGAAACTTGATTAGAGGGTTGGGGTGAAGTGGTAATCCCCGTATCAAAGGGGGGGTGTTGAAATCAACCCCTTTACAACTCTAAAAATATTATGAGATGATTGTTAGAGTGGTAAAGAGCTTTAGGGATCTAGGTCACAAAGGAAGGTTCATTCAACTCTTAACTGAATTTGGGCGTGGGTGGGATCCAATGGGATTCAAATGCTATGGACTTTTTGTTATTGTCATCATTCAAGGGCTGATGGGGCTAACTGACTTGCCCAGGGTCACACCACTAAGCATCTGAGTTTGGATTTGAACTCAAGTCCTCCTGACTGCAGGGCCATGCTCTGACCACTGTACCACCGACCTCTCCTCAAATATCCTGGACTTGTTGACTGATAGAGATAACTGAGACCTTAGGAGGGACACCCCCCTATCCTTGTCTGATCCTTTTATTTTGTGAAGGAGAAAACAGAGGAGCAGAATTAGTGTTAGAGCAGGGACAACATTCCAGGTCTCCTCCCTCCAAGCTCTTTCAGTCAAGTTTTTGAAATGAAGCCTTCTTAGACAAGAGCATTCCTGAACACAGCTCCTGATCTCGTGACTCAAGACAAGCAGGTGAGTGGGAAGAGAAGTATTCTTTTTTTTTCTTTTTTTTTAAACACATGCTTTATTAAGTTCTGTTTTACATCATTCATTTCCGCCAGATTTTGAGTTACAATCATTTTCCCCCCGTTATTCCCCTACCCAACTTCCCAGAATAGCAGTCCCACAAGATACTGCTTCCTCCAATCTGCTCTCTCCCATACCTTCTCCCATACCCCCTTCGACTTTTCCATTAGAGGAAGGTGAATCTTTGTGTCCCAATGCCTGCACATCTTATCTCCCAATTATAAGCAAGAGTATTAATAATAGTATTTATATATATTTGAAACATTTAATGTTAAGACCTCGAATTTCAGATCCATTTCCTTCCTCCCTTGTCACCCATTCCCTCTGGAGAGATAAGTAATTCAGTATATGTTGTACATGTCTAGCTATGCAAAACATTATCATAGTAGATATATTGTACAAGGCTGCTTATAATTCCCTCCCACTCATCCCACACCCCCACCTGGTCCATTCCCTACTTGATCCTGTCCCTCTTCTATATTGGGTACTTCCAAACTCCCTTCCCCCCAAGGATGCCCTCCCATCCATCATCCCTCCTCTCATCCCCCTACCCCCTATTCTGCTGCAGGTTGAGATATCCCATTTAGTATGTATGTCATTCTCTCCCTGAACCAAATTCAATGAGAATGTGGTTTTGCCTTTTTTTTCCTTCCTATTCTCCCTCTCCCTTGTAACCACTTCCCCTTGCTTCTTCTACATGAGATAGTTTACCCTACCCTGTCTCTCCCCATCTCCTCTTGCCACTTTCCTCTCTCACCTCATAATTTCATCCCTTGAGTATTCTCCCTTCCCAACAGATTCAACCTATGCCCTCTATTCATATATAACTGTAACCATATACACACACATTCACATATGTATTTATATGACCACACACCCTTCTTCCATTATTTTCATAGTGAGAAAGATATCATCAGTCCCAGTTATTACTTTTCCATATAGGAATGTAAATAGTTCAACTTTGATAAGTTCCTTTTGATTTCTTTTCCCTGATTACCTTCTCAGGCATCTCTTCCTTCTTGTGTCTGGATGTCAAATTTTCTATTCAATTCTAGTTTTTTCCTCAAGAATGCTTGGAAGTCCTCTATTCCACTGAATGACCATATTTTCCCCTGAAACAAAATACTCAGTTTTGCTGGGTAGGTGACCCGTGGGTTCATTCTCAGTTCTTTTGCCCTCTGGAATATCATATTCCATGCCTTTCGATCCCTCAGTGTAGAAGCCACCAGGTCCTGGGCTATTCAGATTGTGTTTCCACAATATTGAAATTGTTTCTTCCTGGCTGCTTGAAGTATTTTCTCCTTGATCTGGGGATTCTGGAACCTGGCTATAATGTTCCTGGGAGTTTTCTTTTTGGGGTCTTTTTCAGGAGGTGATCGGTGGATTCTTTCAACCTCTATTTTGCCCTCTGGATCTAAAACATCAGGGCAGTTTTCCATGAGAATTTCTTGAAGGGTGATTTCTAGGTTCTTTCCTTGATCATGGCTTTCAGGTAGTCCAATAATTTTTAAATTGTCTCTCCTGGATCTATTCTCCAGGTCAGTGGTTTTTCCCATGAGATATTTCACATTGCCTTCTAATCTTTCATTTGTTTGGATCTGCTTAACAGCATCTTGATTTCTCATAAAGTCATTAGCTTCCTTTTGCTCCAGTCTAACTCTGAAGGAATGAATCTCCTCAATGAGCTTTTGAGATTCTTTTTCCATCTGGCAAATTCGACTTTTTAAGGCATTCTTCTCCTCACTGCCCTTTTGGGCCTCCTTTGCCATTTGAGTTAGTCTATTTTTTAAGGTGTTGTTTTCCTCAGTCAGGCTGTTGACCCTCATTTCATACTTTTCCTGCATCCTTCTCATTCTCTTTCTAATTTTTCCTCCACTTCTCTTATTTGATTTTTAAAGTCCTTCTTAAGGTCCTCTATGGCCTGCAACACGCTCATGTTTTCCCCTGGGGCTTTTGGAGCAGGACTTCTGACCTCACAGTCCTTTTCCCGCTCTATGCCCCCAAAATAGGAGTTTAGGGTTGCATTTTTCTGTTTCTTTAAGAGAAGTATTCTTTTGGGATGTCCTTGCTGTCCAAGTTCACCTACCCCAGCTCAGCAAACATCCCTAAGGGGGTGGGGCAGGAGCTTGGTCTCTAAGCTGTGGGTTGGGGATCCACTGCCTCAAGGAATTTTCCCTTTCTCTTTCCCCAGGGCAACAGAAGCATTTGGTAGGTACCTTGGGGTTCCCTCCCCACCTCCAGGTCAAGAAGGGGCTTCCTGTGGCCTCTGCACTCACTCCCCCTCACTCAGAGAACTCAGCACAAAAGCTAATCACTTCCCTACTAGAGCCTGAGGATTTACTGTGGAGAATAGGAAGCATGGTGGGAGGTGCTGACCTTGGACTTGGGAGACCTGTGTTTGAATTCTGACTTGCTACTTATCCCTTTTATGATTGAATCCTTTACCTATCTGGAAAAGAGGGAAAATGAGAGGATTGCCCTTGGTCACATCTTTTTTTTTTTGGAAAGGGGAAGGTAAGGCAATTGGGGTTAAGTGACTTGGCCAAGGTCACACAACCTAGTTTTGTGTTGTGTCTGAGGCCATATTTGAACTCAGGTCCTCCTGACTCCAGGGAAGGTGCTCTATTCACTGCGCCACCTAGCTGCCCCAACCCTGGATCACATCTAAGATTCCCTCTGGATCCTTTACCTCTTCCTTTCTCCCTCTGTTCTTTCTTTCTCTTTTAATCTCTCTTTTTTCTCATTCTCCTTCCTTTTTTCCTCCTCTTTTCTTTAATTGGCTGTAATATACATTTTTTTCTTTAGTCATATCTGACTCTTTGTGACCTCATTTGGTGTTTTCTTGGCAAAGATACTAGAATGGTTCATCATTCCCTTTTCCAGTTCATTTTACAGATAAAGAAACTGAGGCAAACAGGGTTAAGTGACGTGATCATTTGACCTTAGCAATGCACTGCACACCTGTTGTCCAAGGAACAGCCTAGCCAAGTTCAGAGAGGCTTATTACCAGGTTGGGCTCTAGGTAATGGGCCTTTTTGGAATTAGCATCTCTTGAAGTCGTCTACTAATATAAAGAACTTGGGATCCAATTCAGTGGAAGGCATACTCACACCAATCAAAATATGATTTTTTGAAGTGTTATATTATTCATTATTATATTGATTACACAGTTACATAAACCAATTAGAAAAGACCCCTTTTACTCAGAGGAAGGAGATATGTAGATAAAAGACAGCTAGAGTAACTTTCATGAGTATATCCTGACTCAAAAGTAGTTCTGTCAACCCCTGGGTTTAAGCCATATTTTCACAAGTATGTTCCCTAACTCCAAAAGAATTCTATTAACCCCTGTGTTAAACCTTTTGTGACCTTTAAACCTGTTAAACCTTTTGTCATGGTTGGTTCATTCAAAGGTGGTTGGGGACTGCTTACTTTAGATTAGAAAATCCGACTCCCTTTGCCTCCCCAGTGTATGAGGCCCTTAATAGCTGTGGGCCATATGACTATTTATTGTGCTATTGTCTGGACAGAGGCACCCTTCTGGGACTTATTAAGTGTACAGCTTCATTGCCACTGGCCGAGTTAAGATGGCCACACATTAAGTAGCAAAGAAGCAGTTATACATGACTCTATGTATCTTTCTGATATAAGTGATTATATCCACATGGATTATATCTTATTCTAATAACACTTCAGTTCCACCAACTGAGTATGAGGATTTATCTAAGTTCCTGAAACCTAACTCCCCAAAAGTGTTTCATGTCCTCATTTATTAATTAAAAAGCTAATGAATAGAATTTCTCTTGGAAGTTTTAACAAATCAAAATAACTGTAGGATAAATTCCTTTATACTTATGTGGAACTTTATTATTTTTCCCCCAATCTCATTAGAATGTCTTTCTTACCAAGATTTTCTGGTCATATCAGTTCCTGAGAAAAGGAAACTAATTTCACTAGTTGGAAGTATTTTTTCCTACATCCCCACTGCCTTTTTCCTGTCTCATTTGAAACTCTCTTGGAGACATTTCAAGATGACTCTAGGGAGTGAAACTCAGATCAATGTTACTGCTCCTTTATCAGCAGTAGGGGTCAAAGCTTGGGAAAGAGTTTCAAATTATTGACAAAGGATCAGTCAACAAGCTCTGAGAAGAGCCTACTATGTGCTCAGGACTGTACTAAGGTGTTTGGATTAGCTCTGGATTTCAATTATTCCTAATTCCCTTGGCAACAGACCGCTGAGAGTAATCAGATTGTGAAAATCTCAAGAGTGGCTTTTTTCTGGATATCTTACCCTCACTTAGGAGGACCAGAGGATTTTCATTTTAATTTTTGATGGGAATTTTTCTAAAGTAGATTGAAGACATCCTTGCCTTCTTAAAGAGAATGTGCTAAATCTATTTCAACTTTTTCTTCATGGCTCTGGGTCATCATTATGAATATCAGTTGTTGGGTTGGGTTCTAATACAAAATGCCCTTAGGGAACATGGGGGAGTGAAGAGAAAGGAAACTGTTTTTTGGTTCTATAATATGCCTAGGCTGCTGCTTTTTAGAATTTGTACTTTTCTATTTGTTCCTTTCCTGTCAGCAAGGAGGATAGCTCAGAGGACAGAATTCAAGAGACCTAGAGTCAGGGAGATCTAAGTCCAAATCTGGACTCAGACATGTATTAGCTGTATGACCCTAGGTAAGTCACTTAACTTCAGTTTAAGTGACTTAAGCCTCAGTTTCCTCAACTGTAAAATGAGAAAAATCATAGTAACTGCCTTCCAGGGTTGTTGCAATGACCAAATGAAATGTTTGTAAAGCACCTTAAAGTGATATAAAAGCAATATAAGTTTTGCTATTTTAAGCAAAAAAAAAAAAAAAGGTACTATAAAAATGCTAGCGCTCATTATTCCCATTCCTACCAGCAGACCTACCTATACCAGTCCTCTCTCCTCCCTTATAAATTGCTGCTTTTTATCTGCGGTCACCTTGGAAACTGGATGACCAGACATATGAGGACTAAGAATACAGTATGAGTAAAGCATCTGTAAGCGGGATTCTGAGGAAGGGCTTGATCTTTATTTCAGAGACTTGATTTTGCTAGCCCTCGAGGCTTTTTTCTTTTTAAACTTGCTTCCTGGTCCATGACTGCTTTCTGGCTAAGACAGAGAAGTTGCCAGCTGGTTGAATTCTAGATAAGTGAGACATTACAATCCTAGACTTAATGAGCGTTTTATACTAAAATCTGGGAAGTGTTTTCTCTCCTCCTACCTCCAGTAAATACTGTCACCTCGATTATCTCACTTTATTTTCACCACATTCTCATGAGGCATGTTTATTATGCCCATTTTGTGGAGAGGTTAGGTAGGTTGCATTCTACAAGCTCTGGTGGAAACTTAGCTTTCTAGAACAGATCCTATACACACAGTGGGAGACGATAAGTAGCTATTGTCCTATTATTGCATTTACTCTCGATCAAGGACACTGACATTACCCTACTGTATAAACTCATTCATGTGATGTAAATTAGGTCCAATAAAACCCAAATGGAGTTTACAGCCATTTTTTTAATCATTACATCTGGAAGATGCCTAGAATGCTATGAACAGGGTAACACATTAAATAACTAACAATAAAATAGTGACAAATGGTCATCCTAGCACCATAAAGGTGTGGTGAAAGGGAACTTGCTACCAGTTTTTTTTATTATCTTTGGTAGTTAGTTGTTTTCTTTATCAGCTGAAGGCAGTGCACAAGTGAGTTTAGTTAAATTGCAACAGAAAAACCGAGGTCATCTGCAGAGTCATAATCATCCCCCAAATCTATGACTTCTATTCTGTACCCCAACATGTTAGAATAGTGGAGTGGATGCAAAGAGTTGAAAGACTTTTGTATTAACTGTGTGTGCAAAGTAAGAGTTAAAAGGCTTTTGTATTTCTCATAGTGACAAGAACTGGGAACTTTTAACAGCACTCACTTTTTGGTCTGGAAGAGCTCCTGTAAAGTGAGGCTTGGTTTCCCTTAGTGTGACACTCATGTGCAGGTGAGTGCCTCATCAGGATTATTTACAACCTGTTTGGAAAGCCTGTTTAGAAGATATAGACTCCCTGACTTAGAGGCAGCGAGGTGGTACAGTAGGACCTGGAGCCAGGAAGACCTGAGTTCAAACAGACACTTATAAAATGCGTGACCCTAGGTAAACCACTTAACCTCTTTCTGACTCAGTTTCCTCCTCTGTAAAGTGGGGATAATAACAGCACCCCTTTCCCATGGTTGTTGTGAGAATTAATTGAGATTAGTAATTGTAAGGCCCTTGGCACAGTGCCTGACACATAGCAAGCACTATATAAATGTTAGTTATTATAATTAGATATTTGTAAAGCACTTAGCCCAAACATTTAATAAATGTTTATAGTTCCTTCCTTTCTACTTCTAGAGACATCTTCATTTCCCTATAATACGTCCAAAGGTGCTAATTGTTACAGTTAGAATTTGGATCACTAAATGGGAATAATACCTCCCATGGTAGCATCAGTGTCCCAGGTGGTGATGGTACTATGTGGTGAGATTTTGCCAGGGCCATTTTGACAATGTGATTTTCCATAGTCATAGTTGCTGCTCCCTCTAGCCCTCAACTTGTGATAACAGCCACATAGGAAGAAGGTCGTCCGGGACCCCAGGGTCATACAGCTGGAAGGGACCTCTGTCCAAATCTCTCGTTTTACAAACAAGGAAATGAAGGCTCAGGGAGGTCCAATGCCCTGCCCCCAGGTCTCCTAGGTATTAATGTCAGGGGTTGAATTGTACCCAGTTCCTCTGATTTCAGAGTCACTACTCTTTGTGAATAGCTTCTGTGCTTCTTGGCCTTTCCTCTCTCATGCCCATTCATCTATTGAATATCAGATATACACTTAATAAAGAGCCTTAAGAGGTGGAAGGCAGTGTGGGAAGGATATGTATTTACAGGATCACTGGTAGACAGTAGATGGGAGGGACATGCTGAATCAAGAATAATATTCACTGCTCAATAGAGAGCAAAAATATCCTTCTGTCCATAATGTTGATGAGAAGCCCAATCCAGAAGCAAGATATGATGAAACCTAAGACAAAGTTGGAAGGGACCTCAGGGATCTTTTCTTCTAACCGTCTCATCTAATAGATGGAAACAATGTGAGCCTCAATGCCATGAACATTCTATGTGCTAATCTACTAATTATTTATGGTCTCCTGCCCAGGGAAGCAAGTGCTACACGTGGTAATCGAAAGGGCCCATCTGAGGCTGGAATAAGTACTTGAGATCTCAGGGAAAAGAAAAGGGAGAATTAATGCTTTCCTAGCCGGGCCATAGTCAGACATTTTGTACTAATGACATCTCAGAAACACTTAAGAGGCACCTAGAAACGTAAGCAGCTGGATGAGGCCACAGTGTATGTGTAGAGAAACACCAAATTGGGAGCCAGGCATTCCCATGTGGGGCAGTGTGTTACCTCCTTGTGCCACTCTTGCAACTATGGCCTTAGTTCCAAATCTGAGTGTGGACAGGTATAACAGCAAGTGGTTGATGGAAGTATAGGAGTGGAAGAGAAGAGATAACATTTTTGGAACAGAAGTTGACATTTTATTAACTTGAGGACAGAAAGACACTTATGTATGCCTAGCACAATGTCCCAAACATTTTAGGCACCTAATAAGTATTTTTGATGATAAAAAAACCCTTTTTATTATAATTCTAAGTCTCTATATCTGACTTTAAGTATTTATTTCTCTTGTGCTCATATCTAGTAAGAAGTCTTCCAATTCTGCACAACAGGAACAGGCTAGCCATTGTTTTAAACATTTTTATAATTACAAATATACTTGGAAATAAGTACAATCAACTCCCAATGCCACTGAGGATGCCATCTCTTTATTACAGTCTCTGGGGGCAAAACTTCCTCTTGGGGCTGCTGCCTTTTGAGGTTACTAGCCCTCAGACAGATCACTCACTTCATTAACATTTCATATTTGCTCCATTTCTTTCTCCATTTTTCTATGCAGCCTGATGGGAAGAGAGCCCTTTGCACTGCAGATTCAGCTCTCTGCCCTGGTCCAAAGAAAATATGAAAAGGCATAGCTCCTGAAGCAGGTGGTTTATGAGAAAGTTCTCCTTTCTCCTCTCACTCTCAAGGAGGAATAATTTCTTCCAAATGAAAGTGTGATTAGAATGAACTGAAGTGTCAGGTGAAGAAGGGCAGGGGAGGGAAACTAGACATCTCTCCTGCTACACTCACATCTTCACCACAATAGGGCCTTATTCTTTGGTTTGAGGCGAATTCCCAGAACATCAGACACAAATAAAAGCATGTAAATACAAAATTGGCCTTGACATTGACACTTGATATTTGGACAATCCATCATGGAGGATTATCTGTGCTTCTGCTGAATGTCATCAGTGAGAAAAATGAGGGACAACTGGCTAGTTTCATGGCTAGATCCATCTCATGCTAGTTTCTAAAATGACCTCTATTGGAGACTCTTGGAGGCACTTTGGGGCCAAGATTTCTGAGAGACTGGTCATCTTCCCTTCTTGGGCTCCTTGTTGGGTTGACTAAGAGTGGATCAGGAGAGTGTAAAGTCACCAAAAATGGTTCCACTGGGCAGAAGAGGCTCCAACATTTCCTGAGGATGAGAGGGACTGGCACCAGCCACTCTGTGCCTACTTGCTCCTAGTTCCATCCATTTCCCCTTCCTCCAACACAGCTTCCTTTCTCTTTCCAGTCCTTGGACATAGCATGTCCCAAGCATTTATAACAGCCAAAGTCCCAAGAGACTACTTGCAAAAAAAATCAACATATTCCTTTCTTTATCTCTTTTAGAAAAGGAAATAAGCACTTTGTGTTACCAGCAGAGTGTTTCTCCACATGGTCCCTGGCCCCTGGCCCACAAAGAAGGTCAGTCCTCTGTATCCTGGGTGGTTTTGTTGCAATTCCTTTCTTTGGGGGCCCATCTATTTCTCTGGACATCAGAATGCCATAAGTGGAGAGTCCTGGTCAGATCCTGAGAAGTGACTGGTTGATAGACATTCTGTTGAGGTCAGAGTTCTGAATAAGGAGCTAGCCCTTGGCTCCATGTCCCATGAAAGCTGGAGAACCCTTGGCCAAGGGTTATATGATAGTACAGATCAGATACACATTTACAGAGCTCAGTTAAATAGAGCAAGCTTTTGAAAAAGTAAAAAAGGATCAGCTTTTCTCTTCTCCTTCCCAGTTACGAAAAAAGGAAAACTATTTGTTAACTTTAGTAAATACCAGTTTCGGGGGACTGGGGTTGGGATAGGGGGGGCAGCTCAGAGCCCAGTTCTTCTGGAGGTCATAGCTGGGGTAGATGAAGAGTGCTAAATCAGCCCAGATGCTTTTTCCTGTACATTATACTCTTTATTTTTCTTCACTCTCCAAGTGATGAAAATGAGTAGCAGTAAGCCTAGGCCTTTGTAGCCCAACTGCAGTCCCAGAAAACTGTTAAGAGAAAAGAGAATGGGCATTATGGGGAATGGCTCTCAGCTTTTATGGAAAGTCCCTTTCATCAGTCTCAGGAGGTCTGCACTGTGGGAGATGCTCATAATATATTTAGAGCTGGAAACCACCTTAGAGGACAGTTAATCCAAACTTCTCATTTTGTAGTTAAGGAAACTGAGGGTCAGAAGGGTTCAATCAGTCTCGTAGGTAGAAAGTGGAAGCTCTGGCATTGTAGAGATAATAGTCAGCATCTATACTGCCTTTTAGAGTTTGCAAAGTATATTATCTTACTTGATGCTCACAACAATTCTGTAAGGTAGGTAGTTTTACAAATGAAGAAAGTGAGGCTGCCAGGGGTTACATGATGTCAACATCACCACCATCATCATCACCACCACCACCATCATTATCGCCATCACCATCATCATCACCACCATTACCATCACCACCACCATCATCACCATTATTACCATCATCACCATCACTATCATCACCATCACCATCACCATCACCATCATCATCATCATCACCATCACCATCATCCCCATCACCACCATCACCACCACCACCACCATCATCATCATCATCACCATCATCACCATCACCATCACCACCATCACCACCACCATCACCACCACCATCACCATCATCATCACCACCATCATTACCATCACCATCACCACCCCCACCATCACCATCACCATCACCATCATCATCATCACCATCACCATCACCACCACCATCATCATCATAACCATCATTATCATAGCATTCTGTAGCCCTTTAAGGTTTACAAAACACTTTACAAACACAGCAAACCTGGGAGGTAGGTGTCATTATTATTCCCACTTTACAGATGGAGAAACTGAAGTTTGGATATGGAACCCAATCCTGGGTTAAATGGTCTGCCAGTGTCACATAGAAAGTGTCTGAGATCAGATAGGAACTCAGGACTTTGTGACTCTGACTCCTTACTCTTCCCACTATACCACCAAGCTGTCTGAATTTCAATCTCAATCCTCTGACTCCAAATGCAGAACTCTCTTCTAGTGCACTCCACAGTCCCCAATCAGAGCTTATGTGGAGATAAGTAATGCAATATCCCAAATGGCCCTGATACTGAGATCAGTGGATTTTTTATTACTATTTCAGACTCCAAAGGGGAAGAAGTATTTTTTCTCCCCAACTTTTCATCTGCATCTTTTGCTCTTGACCTTGAATCTTAGGATCATAGATCATGGGGACCTTAGGAACCACCTAGGCCAACCTTTCATTTTGAACCCCCTCATTCTCTTCTCACTTCCCTTCAGAGTACCTCATAGCCCTCAGTGAGTGAAATGAAGTGGAAGGATAACAAAACTTCCCCAGTCTGTTGGTCTCAGGATAAGGACAGAAATGTTAGGAATAGCTTTCTGATGTCATCTTCAGGACTGACCAGTGTTAGGTGGTAGAAGGAGCATTGAAAGGGAGTCTAGAGGCAGGCACTCCAGTCTTACTTCTTCTACTTATGATTGTGTATGGTTTGGGAAAGGTCACTTCCCTTCCCCTGGTTTCAATTTCTCTTCTTGTAAAGTCAAGGGATTGGACTGAATGTTTTCCAGTGTCTCTTCCAGCTCTAACAAATGATTCCTATAGGAATCATTCTCTGTGTCCTTAAAAATGGGTATTTTGGAGTTCAATTTCATATGTAATCCTCTTTGTGTGTGTGTATATTGAAATGTTAAGACTTATTTGTTAAGTCCAAAATATTGCTTAAGGGGATAAATCATTGTGGAAAAGGGACACACCTTTATTATCACCACTAACAACAGTTGTTGACCAACTGGCACCAACAGGCAGATTGGCACAGGAGACCTAGAAATGGCAATAACCCTCCTTCATCCCCTCCCTGACCACTGATCCTGCTATCAGCTCAGCTCTTATGGCCATCATCAAGGGAAGCAACTTCCAGGAAGAAGGGGCTAGCCATCCCAACCAACTGCCAAGGAACTGCTTCTTCCAGGGCAGACAAGCCAGCCTAGTTAAAGCAGAAAGGCATCTTGAAGGAGACAGAGGAGACAGAATATGCCAGGCAAGGCAAGCCACCACCACCACTACCTTGACTATCATATCTCCTCAGACTCTCTGATGGAGAAGGCCTAGGATCCTAAACCCAAGAGCCTTGGAAACAGCAATGATTCCAGCCACCATCCTGGGAAGCAATATCTTTGGAGATGTAGCCTGGCAACTGCTCTTACAGATACTGTACCCACAGCTACTGAGAACCCAGAAGAGGAACTTATCATGGCCAAAGTCTTTGACACTGTCAAATGGTTGGTATAAAAAAACTGATAGGACTTTAACAGTTAAAATGACATTAAAGAAAAGCCATGACCATCTGCTTTGCTATTGGATAGGATGTCCTCTGAGCTTCTTCCCAGCTTTAAATCTAAGATCTTATAATCCTTTCCTCCCTTCTCTGAATTTTAAGGATGATGGAACCTTTTCATCTGACTTGCGGCTGAAACTTCCCATGTGTCTCATCTCCACTAGAATGTGAGATCTTTGAGAGAAGGAGCTATAGTAAACACTTTGCCCATAGTAAACACTTAATAAGTGCTTTATTCAGGGCAGTTAGGTGGTGCAGTGAATAGGGCACTGGGCCTGGAGTCAGAAATGTTCATCGTCCTGAGTTCAAATCTGACCTCAGACACTTATTAGCTGTGTGACCCTGGACAAATCACTAAACTCTGAGTTTCTTCATCTATAAAATGAGCTGAAGAAGGAAATAGCAAACACTTCCAATATCTTTGCAAGAAAACCTCAAATTGGGTCACAAAGAGTCTGAAATGACTAAACAACAACAAAAAAGTATTTTATACGTTCAGATGAAAAAGGGGGGAAAATTTCAAGTGGCACATTGGGGAAGCCTTAGCTAGTTTTACACACAGGGCACACATAGCTTTGGGGTCTAAATTAATCAGCATTTGCTTCTCCATATCACTAGGATGTTCTTTACCCACCTCTGTAAGTATAGATTTTTTTTCTTTCCTTTCCAAAGAAGCAGGCCAAAAGACTAGATTAATCATCTTCTACAATGCTACTTTTGAGATACATATATCTCCTTCACCTCCTCCTTTATCCTCTCTCCTTTTACCTATGGTACAGAGTCAAGAAGACTTGAGTTCAAATCTTGTCTCAAACTTACTAGCTGTGTGACCTTGGGCAAGTCACCTGATCTCTCTCAGCCTCAGTTTCCTCATGTGTAAAATGAGGTGGATTATCTGGATGCCCTCTAAGGTTCCTTCCAACTCCAAGTCTGAGTCTCTAATCCTTTTCTCCCTTCTCTGAACCCTAACCCCAAACCAAAAACAAACAAACAAAACCAAGCAAAGGCAGATTCATTTTCTTTAGGCCTGCTGTAGCTGATGGTGCAGTGGACAGAGCACTGGGCCTGGAGTCAGGAAGACTTGAGTTCAAATCTGGTCTCAGAGAGTTACTAAATGTATGACCCTGGGCAAATCAGTTAACCTCTGCCTCCCTCAGTTTCCTCAACTATAAAATGGGGATCATAATAGCACCTCCATCATAGGGTTGTTGTGAGGATCACAGGAGATAATATTTGCACAGTGCTCAGCATATAGTCGGTGCTATATAAATGCTTAGTCCTTTTCCACCCTCTACCTGAAGATATGTAATGGGCACATCTGGAAAAATCCTTCCCCACACATCTGTGAAGGCATCCCTTCACTTCTGTCACCTGTTGCGAAGAGAGTCGTTGTCATAATAAACGCAGGCTCCTTTCTTCCCTGAACACAATGTGTTCCACCGGATACAGGAGAAATCAATAGTTAGGCCATACAAGGCTGGAGAGGGCAACCAGGCTGCCGGGAGACAAGCAAGGAGGAAAAAAAGCAGAAAATGTCAGGTTAAATATTGGCTGCAAGAGGTAAGGAATCTTGGCAGCCCTAGGCTGCCAAGGGGACTTCCAAATACTGTAGTACATTCCTTTTTTTTTAAGGGAAAGAGAGGGCATATTCCCAAGGGAATCTCTTTAAAGACAAATATATCTTTCCATGAATTGTGGATTCCCCTTGTATCAGAAGAGAAAAACAGACCAGGGACACTTCAATTCACACAATGAATCTGGGAAGTTGGGTTAAGTACCAATGGAAAGATGGGAAAAGATTTGCACAAACCTTTCTGCCTAGGAGCTCAAGCCCTTTCAGAAGCCTTCCTGCACCTATTGCGGGAACATCCCTCTAGGCCTGGGAAGGGAGCAAGAACTTGTTTCCCTGTTTTACTGATGGCCACTGGGGTGTTTGAAAGGTGTCAGGAACATAAGAAAGACTACAGAACTCACCAATTTTGAACATTAGACTTTGACCTCAGAAATCATTTATGCCAACTCTCTCATTTTACAGATAAGCAAACTGAGTCTCAGAGAGATGAAATATTATTTACCTAGTCAGAACCCATGTCTCTTACACCCTTGGTCCAGTGCTCCTCCCATAATTCTACACTGGAGAAGTACTTTGAATTTAGGCTATAAACACAAGATGTCCTAAAAGTCCTAGTGCAGTAATTTTGGGGGGGGGGTGGCAGTTTTTGTACTAAGGCTTTTGGGATACCCCATATCTACAATTAAGTATGAAGTAATAAAATTTAAACTGCACTAAGAGACACCCTATTCTTTTCTATACATATATGTGTACCTATCATTTCCCCCAATAGAATGTAGGCTTCTTGAGGGCAGGAGACTGTTCTACTTCTTTTTGTATACTCAGGACCCAGCACAGTGCCTGGCATATAGCAGTACTTAAGAAATTTGATCGATTTTGTAGGTAGATGACAACTGGTTAGTTCACCGATGAGAATTACACAAACTGCGTCCAGCACAGAATAAAGCTAGAAGCTTGCAATAATGGGAAACTGTGGCTAAGTTTTTAAGAACATAGGAAACACTTTCTCTGCCCTTTTAGTAATGATGAAATGACATGTGAATTTATCCTTTAAAAGATATAGTACTGAGACAGTCATATGATTATGTCCAGTCAGAGGACCAAGGGATCTCTTGAGTTGTCTGAACCACAGGTGGGGAACTTACAACCTTGAGGCCACATGTGGCCCTCTAGATCTTCAAGCCCTTTGGCTAAATCCAACAAAATTGTTCTGTGAAGTTTGGATTCAGTCAAAGGGCTGAAATGTGGACCTAGAGGGTCACATGTGACTTTAAGGCCACAGGTTTCCCACCCCTGTCCTAAACAGAACTAAATAGATAAGATGTAATTGCATAAACCTGCTCTGAGATTGATATTTAAGTAAATCAGCAAGAAGCTGGTTTTTCTCTCTGGCCTTCCCCAACATTACCATGGTCACCACCATGTTTCTGGGAGAGGGAAATTAGCAAAAATAGAGAATCATAATCTTTACCTTGCTTCATTTGAAACTAAGTCCAGATGGGAAAAATTTCTATCAGCATGCATTGGAAAGTAATTTTAAACCTGCCCAAGTTTAAAAATATGAAGCATTTTTATATATTAGACCCAAGTTGCATTCTTTGATGATGAGTACAATCCCGCCAAGCCTGAACTTTATAACTTTGGCCACTTTGAGTGATCTGAGTTCAATTTAAGGGGAAAAAAGGAAGAAAAATAAAACATTAAAAAAAACCTTCCAAATGTTTGTAGCTACAGAAAAGGTCATTTTTTTCCCAAGTTCACTGGAGGTAGCAAGGACTCAACTTATTTAGTTCACATTTAAGCTGCCTTTTAAGCTACGTCAAGAATGGAAAGTTACAATCTCCACAGGGAGTTTTTGGATAAAATTTAATTGAGCAAAAACAAGAAGTTGTACTGAAAACAGGTCCTACTGTTCTGATGGTTCCTTTGACAATGAACCATATAAAATGTACATTTTACCTTGCTTTAACAAGGTAAGAGAGAAACTACCTGGCCCACCAGACCAAGGAGAAGACAGTGTGACATTGAGGAAAGAACCCTGAATTCCACAACACTGCCTCTTGCTATGACCATTCCTAATTGGTCCTATTTTCCCAATAAGTCCTAAAAAGAATGCTCTCTCCTTCCTTTTCTCCTTAGATAGTCCTATCTTTGCCTTTCTTCTGATCTCTGAAGATACTGCTTCATATGGTCCTCTTGTTCATCTCATAAAAGATTTCAACTTCTACTTTTCAGAGAAGAGTGAGACCTTCTGGTCCAACTCCCTCAAATACCTCCATCTTCTCATTATCCCTACATCGCTCCTCCTGTTTTCTTCCAGAGTTAGAGTAGAAGGTTTCTTTCTACTCTATACCTAACCCCTTCATTCTAGACCCCATCCATTCTACTTGCCCCAGGACTCCATTCGCATAATCATCCCCTCTTATCTATAAAATCTTCAGCCTTTTCCTCTGCAGTGGCTCCTCTATGTACCTTCAAGTATATTTAGATCTCTGCCTTTGAAAACTTCCAGCACCTGGGACAGAGCCTTGCACATGGTAGGCACTTAATAAATGTTTCTTGAATTGATTCCATACATCCTAGCTTTTCCCTGCCAACCTTCTTGATCCTGTGTGGTCCATACCCACCACTTCCACCCATTCCTTTCTTAACTGAATGTAGCCTCAATCTTCCCACCCTTATTTCTATTATAACTACTTTTTCAAAGCTTATCAGTGACCTTCTTCTTACCAAATCTGTAAAGTCTTTCTCACATTTTATTCTCCATGTGAGAAGGAGCAAGAGTAGAAAGGATCTGGGTTTGAATCTCTGCTCTGTCACTTATTTCCTGTGTGACTTGGGGCAAATCATTTATTAATAAGTCTCAGTTTTGTTATATATAAAAAAGAAAATATTGAGCTAGATCAGTGGTGTCAAACTCAAATAGAAAAAGATCCCTGTGAATGGCATATTGACTTAGAAAGCCATAAATGTGTATTATCTATGTTGTAGTTTGTTTATTTTGTTAAACATTTCCCAATTACATTTTAACCTGGTTTGGGCTGCACTTTGGAGTTTTGTGGGCTGTGAGTTTGACACCTTTGGACTAAGTGACCTCTAAGACTCCTTCTAGCCTCAAATCCATTCTCCTATGAATTATTATCTGATAGTGTAGCCAGCTTCCTCCACCCAATCAAAATATTCTCCTCCTTTATTTTTTTTAATTTTTTTTAAATGTATAAGCCTAGTAGTGTTATAGCTGGGTCAAAGGGTATGCATACATCTGGACATAGTTCAAATTGTTTTCCAGAATGGTTAGACCAATTTATTCCTCTGCTAACAGAACACTAGCATACCTGTTTTCCCACAACCCCACCAACATTTATCATTTTCTTCTTTTTTCACCTTTGCCAGTCTGATAGCCACATCAACATCCCACCATCACCTAAAAATTGACATCTACCAAACTGAACTCCCCATACCAACTCCATTTCCATATTGTCCCATTTCTTATAGGGTTTCACACCATTCTTCTAGTCTCCCTTGCTGAAATGCACTCATTTCCACCTCCTGCCTTCTCTGGCTTCCTTCAAGACCCAACTCCCAATTCCCATGAATCCTAGTGCCTTCCTTTTGTTTTTTTTTTTCATATTTACTCTATGTATAGTTTGTTTGCACATGGTTGTTTGCATATTGAGAATGAGAATGAGAGGTCCTCAAGGACAGAAACTTTCTTTTGCCTTTTTTTTTAATCCCTGCTGTGTACCATGTCTAGCATATAGTAGATCCTTAATAAAAGCTTACTGACTGGCAGACCAGGCTAGAAACTTCATCATCTTTCAAAGAAGGATCTGTGAATTTATTGAGATATGTGTCCTCCCCCAACACAAATTTATCTGTTTAACAGATAGATTCAATCAATGCTCAGTATATCAATGGACAAAGCTACTTCTTAGCTGCATCTCTCACAGAATCATGGGCAATTCTCATACATACATACATACATATGAGATACCTTGCCTGAGGGGAGCCTTCAAAGTGATATTTTGCTCTACCAAATCAAATCATTTCTTAAAATTGATAAATAACACCAGTCTTAGATTTTCTGTATCTTTTGGTCTGTGCTGTCACTGGAAAAGTAGTTTTCCATAGAATGTGGCAAAAGCCCTGCCCATCCCTTCTACAGTTTTCATCAAAGTACCCTCAGTGCATAGATCATTTGCATAAAGCTTTTTCTAGAAATTAGAAAGGAGGTATATGAGTCAGTAATAGCTAATGTCTTCCTGACTAGTTGTTTTGTTAAAAGAACTTGCCCCACCCCCATCCCCAACCTCTTCCCCCACTCAATCTTTCACATCCTTTTGGAATCTTCCTCTCTGAGATAATCTTGGGGAAAAAAAAAAAACCTAAGTGGTTTTTTTCCATTGTGTGATGTTCAGCACACATCAAGTCTAGTCATTCTGCCCAACTTTATACTCCCTAAGTGCCCCTGTCACTTCTTTACATGGTACATCAGGTACAGAGTGATCTCTGTAAGTTCAAATGTGATGGTTCGGCTCTTGTTGATAATGAGGTTCTATCATTGTAGAAATGCTGGCTGAACTATTCAATTTCATGTCTCTTTGTACCCTTCTTTTCCAGTTTAATCTACCCAAAGATAATCTCGTTTGGGTAAACCACATGCCAAGTTCTCTTAAAGTCTCTTTTCAATTGCTTTTCACTGTGTTTAAGCATATGGTTGTAATCTTTTAAAAAAAAATCTTTTATTCATTCATTCATTTAAAAGCTTCATCTTCCCATCTTGTCCAGGCTAGAAATTTAAGGGCTACTCACTGACTAGGTTCCAACACTGATTGGCATGGGAACTTCGTTTGATTTGCTCTACTGCCAAATTCAGTCAGTCCAAAGATCTGTGATCTTCTATATTCTACTTTCTTGATGTTTTGAAAAGGAGTATATATGTAAGCTACCATGTCTCTTTGTAGGAAGTATTTTTCTTTTTATTGTTATTTTTACTAAGCAAATCTCTGAACCCTTTTCTCCTTTTTATCATGGTTAGTTTTTTTTTTTTTGAGGGATATTGGGGTTAAGTGACTTGCCCGAGGTCACACATCTAGTAAGTGTGTCAAGCATCTGAGGATGAATTTGAACTCAGGTCCTCCTGACTCCAGGGCTGGTGCTCTATTCACTGCACCACCTAGTCACCCCATGGTTAGTTTTTTATCAGTTAAATTTATTGAGGAAATGATGATAAAACTCAATGTCTTTGCTTGTATCCATTTACGGTTTCCCATTCTCTCCTTTGATCCTCACAACAGCCCTGGTAGGTAGGTGCTATTATAATCACCATTTAACAGTAGAGAAAACTGAGGCAAATCAAGGTTAAGTGACTTGCTCAGGGTCACACAGCTAGCAAATGTCTGAGGTCAGATTTGAACTCGGGCCTTCCTGATTCCAGGTCAGACTCACTATCCACTTCAGCACCTAGCTGCCCCTGCAGCTTCTTCCAGCTCTAAATCTATGATCACAGAATCTCATATGACCCTCCATTATTTGTGAATGACCTATATAATACAGGGGCTATGAATTTTAGAAGGCTAGAAAATTCACCCATTGAACCCATTTGTTTTGTGTGTTGAGTAACTTCTACTTATCAGTTTACTTTCATCTGAATTTTGGTAATTTATGCTCCTGCAGATAATTATCTATTTAATTTAATTTCTCTAATTTATTGGTTATTCATATGTGGGCAACTAGGTGGTACAACTGGTAGAGTACCAGCCTAGAGTCAGGAGAATCTGATCTTAAATCCATCCTCAGAAACTTACTAGCTGTGTGACCCTGGGCAAGTCACTTAACCCTTTTTACCTCAGTTTCCTCATATGTAAAATGAGCTAGAGAAGGAAATAGCAAACCACTCCAGAATCTTTGTCAAGAAAACCCCAAGTGAGGTCACAAAGAGCCAGACACAACTAAATGAAAAGGAAATGACTAAACAACAAAAATAAAAAGTAGACAACAAAATAATTGCAAAGGTGGGTAATAATAATTGGGGGTATCAGAAAAACCTCTTATAGAAAGTAGTAATTGATCACTTCAGAAAACTAGCTCTTGGTTTTATTAGTTCAATTTTTAAAAAATTTCTATTTCTGCTTCTGACTTTATAGTCTTCCTTTTTCTATACTTCTTTAGATAACTACTTTGTTCTTTTTCTAATG
Source organism: Gymnobelideus leadbeateri (assembly GCA_011680675.1). NCBI lineage: Eukaryota > Metazoa > Chordata > Mammalia > Diprotodontia > Petauridae > Gymnobelideus > Gymnobelideus leadbeateri. The sequence continues at coordinate 187,515 of WOXC01012183.1, read as the reverse complement.
CCTTTAGATTAGGGGTTCTTAACCTGCAGTCAGTGATCTTGGTGGTTTTTTTTTTTATTTTTGTGATAACTAAGTTTCTTTCTATATGTTTTTTTTGTTTGTTTTTGGAGGGGGGAAGGCAGGACAATTGGGGTTAAGTGACTTGCCCAAGGTCACATGGCTAGTAAGTGTTAAGTGTCTGATGCAGGATTTGAACTCAGGTCCTCCTGACTCCAGGGCTGGTGCTCTATTCACTGCACCACCTAACCACCCCAATAATTGAGTTTCAATGTAAATAATTTTCTTCATAATCTGTTGCTTATCGCACATTGACTGGCAGACAGTGATGCTTTAAAAACATTATTCTGAGAAGGGATCCATAGACATCACCAGGCTGCTCAAGGAAGCATGACCAGAAAAAAAAAAAGTTAAGAACCCTTGCTTTGACTGAAGACAATGTGTTTATTCTTCCCCTTTCTCTTTTTAATGTAGGGATTCAATGCTATAAATCTCCCTATTTGATATCTTTAAATACACCTCACATATTTTAAAATATGATGTTTGTGTTATCATATTTTAAATATTCTGTTATCAGTGTTCAGACTTGAGTTCACCAGCTCCTTTCCTTTTGGAGGCTATTACTTCTTGTAAGTTTTAAATATCTTTTCATTTGTTAAAAGAGGGATAATTTTAACTCATTTATAATACTTTTTTAAAAAATCTTGAACTCTTATTTGACTTTTTTTCTCTCCTTCAAAAAATTTATCTACCTTTTTTTGTGATCTCAATGATCAGCAGTAAGAGGTTTAAAGTGTATTATTATTGTGTTAAGTTCTGATTGTTCAGTCTATCTGTAACTCTTTCCCAGCTGCTTTCAGGGATATTTTTAATTGTGGGGTTTTGTTCATAAATTCTTTGAGGTTTTGTTGATTTTTGAAAGATCCTCTTCTGCCTTCAAATAATATGCTAAAGCTTGCAGCATATATAATTTTGGGTTCTAATCCTATGCCTTTAAGACTTGAGTATATTTTTGTCTGTTTTTTTTTTTCTTTCTCATGTTGTAATTGAGATGTCTGATGATATTCCAATTCTTTTTATGGGCAATTTCTTTTTTCTTTCTTTACATTTAAAGGAGTCTTTCTTGCCTTTATAACTTTGAAATTTAATAATTATTTGCCTTGGGGACTTGCATTGAAGACTTTTCTACACCAAGGGGCAATAGATTCTTTGAATTTGCAAAGTGGTTCTTATTCTTGTCCATTCTGGGAAGTTTTCTCTAATTAATTCCTCAAATATAATGTCTGACTTTTTTCTTTTTTTTTTCTTCATACCTCCCTGGGAGCTCAAAGACCCTACAGTTCAAACATTTCACTCTATCTTCCAAGTATTTTATTTTGCCCTGTATATCCATTAGTTGTTTTTTTAATATCTTTCATATTCTTGGCTTTTTAGTTGATTTTATCATGCATTAAGCTTTGTTTGACTAAATTTATTCTGTTATTTGCTATTTCCATCAATGTTTTTAGTAATTCTATTACTTTACATTTTTAAACAAAATTTTCCTTTTATCTCTTCCCATATATCCCCCTTTCTACCATTAGAGTCTTTCTTTAATGTATTCATTAGCTGATTTATTTTGTCCTTTTGTGTTTCTTCCAATATTCTTTAGCATACACTTCTGTACAAATTGTATCCCTAGAATCGTTTGTTACAGAATATTTTATGTCATTGTGCTTTTTTTCTGTGAGTTTCTCCTGTCAGAAAAATTTTATTTTTCATGTGTCAAGGGTTTTTCTCCCTTTCATTTCCCATTTTTTTTCTTTCTGTCCCTGTCTCCTCTCTGTCTCTTTCCCCCTTCCCTCCACTCTCTCTCTTCCTATAAGGGAAAGGATGGTCACTGGGGCATCATGCTGAAGGCTTGTTTTTGCTACCACCCTTCTTGTAGGCTTCTCCCTTTGGGTCTGTGCATTGACCTCATCACCTCCTTTAGCTCCTTCCAAGTTTGTTCCTTCCTCGCCATGCCAACAACAGACATGGAAGTTGTTGTTTCTCGTTAGTGACCTCTGGACCTCACTGAATTGTACTCTAATTTTTGTTTTTATTTCCAGAGGTGTCAGACACAGCCAGGGGGCCACATGCAGCCCTCAAAGCTCCAGAGTGCAGCCAGAACCAGAAGAAATATAATTTCTAGCTGATTTTAATGTGTTGATATATTAATAAAAAAGAAATCTATAATAATAATGTAAAAAGATTTCTTTAATATAATATATAATGACATAAAATTTAGAATGATAAATAAATAATAAAAAAGAAAGATAAAAATATGTGTGGCTCTCTAAGTCACTACATGGTCCTCAGGGATCTTTACAGATGATTTAGGGGCCCCCATTTCTATGTAAGTTTGACAGCACTGGTCTAGATAACCCTTCTAATTTTCTGAGTTTAATCTTTCTCAAGACACTCTGTCTCATAACTGCCAAAACAGACACAGTACCTATATGAATGTAAACATAAAATGCTTTTTATACAAATAAAGTCAAATCTAAATAAGTGACCCTCAAACTTTCCACATATCCAAGTTGCCCTTGGAAGCAAGGACCAATGCCCAATCTAGCAAAGTCCATCAACCAGCTGGAAAGAAGAACAAAGGTCTGTGTAAGAATGCAGCAAGTCCAGGGAGCAGTACCTTATAGGACCATCACGGACCCCTTTTGTCAAGAGCCCGAAGCACGTTTTGCAATGGAGACATTCCCAGTTGGCTCTACCCTCCCTGTTCTGTTTCAAAGACGTCAGTCAATGTTCCAGTTAGGGTAGAAGTGGAGAAGAAGTGCTGCCTTAAATGACCTTCCCTTGTTCTCTCTACCTCCCTCTCCCTTCTCTCACCCTTAGGTCTCCCAAGTGAAGCCACATAGTCTCCCCACATATGTGTGAAAATATGACAAATAAAGACCTATGGCTTTGGCTGATTTAAGTCTTCTATAAGGTACTCAATTAATCCCCAGAACACCTGCATTCAAATAGAATAGCTTTATTCAAGGTGGTTGCAAAAATACATCTGGCAGAGATGTTCTGAGAAAAACCAGTAGCTATAGGAGCCTTAGGATTAAGCCTAGGACTGCCTGTGATTTCTGCAACTTCTTGGGTTGCCAGGGTTTGGAGGATAGCTTTGGCAGCAAGCCAAGGAGAGTGAGGGTGCAGAGAGTCCAACTCAGGGTGGGGGTGCTCCATTAGGTAGATAAATTAAGCTCTAATGCAATGTTCAATGCTTATCAAAGCAATATGAAGAGGATTCTCTCTTGATGCCCTAGCATGGTACCTAGACTGCTACTCATATTGACAGCTCAGTCTGAGCTTGGCTTCTACTGTCCTGTTCAGTCTAGGTCATCCTTCATGATCATTCCAGCCTGTGTGTCCTTTCTCCATAGTTATTGTGGAATGGAGAAGCATCATGAGGTAGTCAAAAGGGCATCTGGCTTAGAGCCTCAGGATAAAGGTTCCAACTAGGGACCTAACACTTATTAGCCATATGTCTGTGGGACAAGTCCCTCAGCTTCAATTTACTCATCAGAAAAATGGGGATAATAATACTTGGCCTAGCTACATCTAAAAGACTGGTGAGACCCTAATGAGATAAAATATGTCAAATACTTTGTAACAATAAACTCTCACCCCCTTCTCTCAATTCAATCAACTTCAATGGCTCCCTATCACCTCCAGGATCAAATGTAATACCATCTGTTTGGCTTTTATTTATTTATATATATTTAATGTTCATTTTATTTTTAATTTGTGGAATGAAAACAAACGTTTCCATGATCTAATATAATAAAAAAATTTTCAAATGAAATTGCAGATCTTTTAAAGTCCTTCATAACCTAGCCCCTTCCTACCTTTTTAGTCTTCTTATATCTTTTTCAGTTCAGTCATTTTTCAATCATGTTCTATTCTTCATGACCCCATTTGGGGTTTTCTTGGCAAGGATACTGGAGTGGTTTGCCATTTCTTCTCTAACTCATTTTACAGATGAGGAAACTGAGGCAAACAGGGCTAAATGACTTTCCCGGGGTCACAAACTTGTAAGTATCTGAGGTCAAATTTGAACTCAGGTCCTTCTGACTCTAGGCTTGGTATTCTATTGCACTACACCACCTATCTGTCTTTGTCTATGTCTATGTCTATGTCTGTTTCTGTGTCTATGTCTATATCTATATCAATATCATATATCCTCACCAGTATCCATGATACTGGCCTCCTTGCTGTTCTCCACACACAATATACCATCTCCCAAACTCCAGGCATTTTCCCTACAGGTCCCATTTGCTGGGAACTCCTTCCTACTTTATTTATGTCTCTTGGTTTCCCTGGCTTCCTTCCAGTATCAGTTAAAGTCTTGTCTTTTGGAAAAAAAACAACCTTTCTCTTTTATTAATTGTTCACTAGCCATAATTAATAAAATCATTGTTAATTACCCAGAAATTATGTCTCTTGGACTTTTCATTCATCACAGTAATTCCTCCATAATGCTAATGCCTTCCCTCTGAGGATCATCTCCAATTAATCCAGTATATATCCTTTTTTTAACCCAGCTGTTTGCATGTTGTCTCCTATGAGCTCCTTTCCCTATCTTTGTAATCCTTAATGCTTAGCCCAGGGGCTAGCACATAGTAAGTATTTAATAAACGACTAACAGACATATTGGACCATCTCCAATCATCCTGATCCTGCCACTGGACCCAGATGGCACCAGAGGAGAAAGTGAAGTTGGTGACTTTGCACAGCCCTCCCTCACTTAAATCCAATTAATTTGCAAGTTATGGCATGACCTTCCTGATATGAAGGCCCTCTCCCAGAACAAAGGACAAACATGAATGGGATGCTCAGACACTTACCCAACAGCCTCATCAGCAGGAACTGAACACCTATAGCAAACGACTTTTCTTCTTGATTCACTACCCTATGGAGAAAACCAAGAGTTAGGACTGGAAGAATATAAGTCTGTTACTTTCACTTGAAGGTCTAGAGCTGACATTTAACAAGTTAGAACTTGCCTCTCTGCATCAAATTCTGCCAAAGAATTTTGCAGTAGGACATTGTTTTACTAGACTCTTTTTTTTACCACATCAGGATCCAGGCAGAATCCCCTTTGGAGAGATCATACTTGGGAAAAGGGGAAAAGCTGAGCATGGAAAGAGAAAAATAACCAATTTACAGTAGCTAATCTGAACTATGGTGTTCAGTTGGATCTGACTTTGTGACCCCATTTGGATTTTCTTGGCAAAAAAAATACTTGGGTTGTTTGCCATTTCCTTCTTCAGCTCATTTTACAGATAAAGAAACCGAGGCAAACAGGGTTATGTGACTTGCCCAGTGTCACAAAGCTGGGAAGTGTTTGAGGCCAGATTTTAACCCAGGTCTTCCTGACTCCAGTCCTGGCACTCTACCCACTGTACCACCTAGCTACCCTAGCTCTATCAAAAAGATGTGGTAAGGCCCCAATGAGATAAAATATGTCAAATACTTTGTAACAATAAGCTGTCACTGCCCTCTCCCAATCCAATCAACTCCAGTGATCACCTCCAGGATCAAATATAAAATCATATTTAAAGAACAGGAAAATTGAATATGTACAATTTACCCAGAGAACCAGGGCAACAACTCCCACAATGTTTTGTCATTTATATTTGTCATATAAATAGAAACCTCAACCTACCAATAGTTTTTAACGGACCAGTTTATGATGACACTGAAGTTGTCTCCACTCCCAAATCCTGTGTTTTTTCTTTGTTTTAAAAGGGCAGGAACTCTTTAAGGTTCTTTGCTTGCTTTATGAATAAATGAAAGTAAAAATGCATGCATGAAAGTATGCCTGCATACATAAATGAATGAAAGGATGAATGAATGAATGAACAAACCTCATCAGCCTGGAAAGAGTTCTGTATTTGGAGGATCTGGGTTGGAATCCCAGTTCCATCACTTAATACTTATGTGACCCTGGAAGAGTCAGCTAACTTCTCTGGGCCTACACTACCTTTCCAAGAAAGTACAGAGATTAGATGAAATTAATTTTAAGGTCCTATATAGCTCTAAATTCAGTGACCCACTATCATAATGACATTTCCTGTATTTTGAGAATTAAAGATCTTTGGTGTGAACCCGTTCAAGTAAAGCTCATTTAAGTCTGCACATGTGAATGTCCTTAGAGGACAAGGATAAATGGATTCCACAGATAATCCTCAAACATCATTTAAACGATTAATTTTACCCTTTCTGCCCCCATCAAATATTTACAGAAGTGCTAACCCGTGGCAAAATGGATTAATTTGGGATTTCATTCTTCTATCTACACTCCAAGGGAGTTTCTGGCAAGATGGGAAACTGAGGCCAACAGGAGAAAAGTAGGTGTTTGTGAACAAGGATGATAAATCTTCTAAGTATGACCTGACTACATATGCTTGTTTCTTTGTTTGGGAGCAGAGAGAGCTGTAAAGCAGAGAAGGAGCCATGCAAACATTTTGTGTAGATTTTTGGGGGGCGGGAAAAGGAGCAAAACTAGACTTAGTGAGTAAAAATCTTAGCAAGGCTGTAGATTTCAACTCAAAATAAGGAAGAACTTTTTTTCTTTAATTTTAATTTTCAGCATTCACTTCCATAACCTTTTGAATTTTAGATTTTCTCCCCCTCCTTCCCCTTTTCCCTCCCCAAGACAGTGTACAATCTGATACAGGCTCTACATATACATTCTTATTAAACATATTTTCACATTAGTCATGTTATAAAGAAGAATTCAAATGAATGGGAGGAACCACTAGAAAGAAAAAAACCAAAACAAAAAAAAGAGAGAGAGAGAGAGAGAGAACAAATACCCTGCTTTGATCTGCATTCAGACTCCACAGTTCTATCTCTGGAGGTGGATAGCATTTTTAAAGGAATAATTTTCTGGCCAATGAAGCTGTTCCAAAGTGAGGTGGGGGAGGCAGGCAGTGTGACATAGTAGAAAGACGGGTGACTTTGGAAATTGGAAGACCTTGGTTTAGATCCTGCCTCGGATATATACTGCCTGTGTAAATCACTTAATCTCTCGGGTCCCCACGTAACTCTCTAAGACTACAAATTTCAGAGCCAGGGCTGATTCACATTGACAGAAGAAGTCTCTCACCTGGTGTTCCCTGCATTGATGAGATCTCCTGTTCAGTCAAAAAACAACGAAAATGGAAGGGACTGCTTAGTAAGTCGAGGAAATCTCTTCTTTGAAGGTGTCCAAGAATACTAAGGCCTAGACGCATCTTGGTGTCGTGGAGAGAGAGAACTGCCCTTGGGATTAGGACGATGTGGGGTCAGGTTTCACCTCTTACACATACTGTATTTCACCACATAATTATCTCCAATTTTATGTCAAATTTTTGCAAAAAAAAAATGGGGTGTAACCATTATGTGAAGTTTTAAAAAAAACTGTGCCAGTATTGCTTAAAAATCATTTATTACTAAACTGTCTTTGGTGCAAGATTAGGATTAGGATGAACAGAACACTTGTGAATATACTTTAAAACCAAATACTGACAACGTGCATGGGCTGAGAATTCTAGGCTCTCAGCTCACAATGCCCAAGATGCCAGTAGTGAATACGCTGCTGCTAAGTGGTGTGACAAACAGAATTATACTATGTGTCAGTTAAGCGATGAAAGGTTATACAACAATTTTTGGACTCTGATGATTATTTGGTGGTGACAATCATGCAATAAAATACAGTATTGCCTTTTCCCATTATCTCCTTCACCCCAGACTCACATGAGGAGGGCACCTCTTTCTCTGTGCCAAGGCAAACTCTACTACATATACAAGTGATCTTATCCATCCCAAGATGATCTATCCCTTCCCCTCTAGCAGACTGCCTGCTCTGTCATCCCTTTTATTCTTGCTTATTCAGTCATGACCCTATAGACAATAGCATGCCAACACTGTCTATGGGATTTTCTTAGCAAAGATATTGGAATGGTTTACCATTTCCTGCTCTAGCTCATTTGACAGATGGGGAAACTAAGGCAAACCGGGTGAAATTACTTACCCAGGGTCACACAGCTAGTGTGTGATCAGATGTCAAATTTGAACTAGGGGTCAAATTTGTGCTCAGGTCTTTTTGATTCCTCACTCAGCACTCTATCCACTGGGCCACTTAACTGCCCCTGTCATCCCTACTCTCTCAAGTGAATCTTCAATCTCTCCCTATTGGCTGCTTTTTTCCAACCTATAAATATGCTCGAATCTACTCCATAATCAAAAAGCCCTCCCCTGATTCTGTTATCCCTCCTATATCTCTCCTCCCTTTTGTAAACTGCTTAAGAGAGGCTCTTACAGGTACTCTTGCATTTCCTTTCCTCTCAGTTTCTTAACTCTTTGCAGTCTGACTTCTGACCTCATCAGACAACTGACACTGCTCTCTCCAAAGTAACCGATAATCTCTTAACTGTCAAATCTAACGGCCCTTGCTCAGCCCTCATCCTGGACCTCTGGGAAGCCTAAGACTCTGTTGATTACCCTCATCCCTCTGACACTCTCTCTACTCTAGGGAGTCCCAAAAGTCTTAGTGCTTTAAAGACATTAATTCAAATGAAGACTTCTGGGACACAGATATATAAAAGAAGTTAAATCACCCACTTTTAACCTCATCAGAGGTGTTGTAGAGAATAGTCATGCTGGAGCAGCTAAGTGTCACAATGAATAGAGCACTGGGCCTGGAGTCAGGAGGACCTGAGTTCAAATTCAGCCTCAGACACTTAACACGTACTAGCCATGTGACCTTGGGCAAGTCACTTAACTCCAATTGCCCTGCCTTCCCCCCCTGCAAAAAAAAAAAAAAGGAATAAAAGAGAGTAATCATGCTTAAGGTAGGGGTTAGACTAATATTAATAATGGTTAGCATTTATATAGTACCTACTATGTGCCAGGAGCTTTACAAATACCTCATATGATCCTCACAACAATCCTAAAAAGTATTATTATTAGATTATTTATTATTCATATATTATCAATTACTATATAACAATAGTACTAATTATTATACTAATATTATCTTCATTTTACAGATGAGTAAACTGACATTAAATGACTTGCCCAGGGTCACACAGCTAATAAGTCTCTGAGGCAGGATTTGAACTCAAGTCTTCCTGATTCTAGGCACAGTTGCTCCACCACTCAACCACCCAGCTGCCTCTGATGGAGTAGATTAACTCTAAGGTCTCTTCTCATTCTAAGAGCTGTGACTCTGTGCTTTACTGAAAAGGAGAAGCAGATTATTAGAGAAATAGTTTTCCATCTTAATACAGCAGAATTTGATTATGAAGCTGGAATCAGGGGAAACTCTCCACATTGGAAGCTTCCCAAGAAATATCGAGAGGCTGTGAAATTACAGAAGAGAAGGCCAAAGCTAGAGGGATCGTGGGGATCCTTTTTAGCCAAACCATCTCATTTTAGAGATGAGAAAACGAGGACCACATATGTGAAGTGGCAGGTCACCCAGCTACTAAGCAGCCGAGTCAAACTGTTCTCAAAAACTTGCTGTTCTTCCTCATCCTGAGAAGAAAAAGGACCTGGCCTCTTTTGGTTCAGAAGAAAGTCTAAACATCGGGAAATGTAAATGAGGTTAAAAAAAAAACCCAAAAATCCCAGTAAAAGTTATTTTGGAAATATTGCTAGGGAACAGAAAGGGAAGAAAGGCATCAGGGGAAGGAGCTTAACTGTTTGAACTAGGATGAGGTCACACCAGGGTCATCCCCTGATAAACAGCATTTTAGGAGCATTTCAATGCCAACTGAAACCTGACTCCTTTCCCCTTTTTTGTGTCTCTGGCTGGACTGCTCATTTCCTTGCTTAAGGATTTAATGCTCATTCTTCTCATGAGTTTGGCTTAGGAGGCCTCATGTGGGGTTGTTTCTGGATTTTCTTTACCTTTCTGGTTTGGGTTACAGTCTCCTGTCTCTAACTTTCTCTATGGCTTGGTCTCTCCTTTCAGCTGCCCCATTTCCCCACTGCCCACTCACCAACTCTTTAGGACTTTTCCCATTTTTCCCCCCTAAGTACTAAATCCTTACACCTAAGTTATTTGCCAAGAGAATCATTTCATTTCCTGAATACTTAACCCCACCCACCTCTCAATCAAAAGGCTTGGGGCTGGAAAGCAGATGAGATTCTGCTTTGTTGTTGTGTTTCAGTCATGTCTGATTCTTGCCCATCCTTCCAGCTCATTTTACAGATGAGGAAACTGAGGCAAACAGGGTTAAGTGACTTGCCCAGGGTCACACAACTAGTAAGTGTCTGAGGCTGGATTGGAACTCAGGAAGAGGAGTCTTTTGAATTCCAGGCCCAGTGCTCTGTGCACTATGGTGCCACCTAGCTGCCCTAAGAATCTGCTTTAAGGGACAGTCAAAGAGAAGAATGAATGGGAGGTAACATGGAATAGAGGACAGAGGGTAGGACCTAGAGAGGAAGGTCTGGTTCAAATCCAACCTCCTACTTTAAAATTTTTTTTTCTCTTTTTAAATCCGTTTTCTTTTTCTTTCCTACTTTAAATGTGTGTGACAATGGGCAGTTCTTGATTACCCTCAGTCTTAGGCAGCTTTCTGAAACTTATTCATGAAGTCAAAGTTGGGAAGAGGATCAGAGAGCCAAAGCTGGAAGAGGCTTCATCGTCCATCTAGTCCAACTCGATCATTTTACAGATGAGGAAAATGAGACCCAGGAAACTAGGCAGCATAGTGGTTTTAGAGTTCTGGATGTGGAGTCATGAAGACCTGAGCTCAGATCCTGTCTCTGACACTTTCTAACTATGTGATCCCAGAAACTCCCTTAACTACCTCACAGTACTCTTTTGAAGATTAAATATGCATATATATATTGTTGTAAGTTACTTGTCCAAGGTCATACAGATGGAAAGTATCAGGGGCAGACCTTGTACTTTGGCTCCTGAGTCAGTGCTCAACCAACCTCTGTCTAGGAGAACTTTGTATAAACAAGGAAAAGAGGAAACGAGAGGGGGTGTAAGTATAAAGAAAGGATAAGGAAGGAAAAGAAAAGTCCTACAAAAAGCTTTCTTCCAAAGCTTCAGAAGTCTCAGGCTCACTTACCTCAAGACCATCATGTAGAGAGGATTGTGGGAAACGCAGGCAATCAGGGAGACGAAGGAGATGAGGAAGACGGTGGGGAGCAGGAGGTGGGCGCAGGGGATCGGACAGGAGCCCGTCTTTGCTGACGAGGCTGCACCAGGGATGCAGGAGCAGTTGAAATAGATCTTGGGACATGGACAAAATACCAAAAGAGGGAAAACAAAGTCTATAATTAGTTTAGAATTCATCATCCTTGCAAATGCATGTATTGGTCCTTTCATGAATCAGGTATTCTCCGATGATCCCAGCACTCGACTAACCAGGGGTTTTGACCTTGGATTTACTTCATCAATTGGATAGATAAGGGCAAAAGGTGGGTTTTTAATTAAGTCGACAAGTATTAAATGCCTACCATGTGCCAGGGATACAAGGAAGTAAAAAAACAGTCTCTGCCCTCAGTGAGATCACAGTCTAACAGGGAGACAATGTTCAGCTAAGGCCTTGATGATTTAAGTGTTTATTTAGCTCTTGATACTATAGAGGCCTGTCTCCATTAGTGATAGGTAGAGCCATAGAAAGTCAGGGTTACCTAAGACATTGCACTAGTGCAGTTCTTGTCAGTTCTAGAGACTGAGCACTATTTTGTTGTAGTTTAAGGACACTAGGAATGTCTTGGCAGACAGAGGCTCCAGGGAAAAGCAGCACTCTCATGAAAGGAAAGAAGGGAGGAAAGAAAGGAGGGGAGGAGGAAGGAAGGCAAGAAATAAAGGAGGGAAAGAGGAAGGTGGGAGAGAGAGAATGAAAGAAGAGAAGGAATGAAAGAGGGAGAGAAGGAAGAAGGGAAGGAAGGAGAGATAACTGAGGAGAGAGGGAGAAGGAAGAAAAGAAGAAGGGAAGGAATCATGTATTAAGTACCCACTATGTGCCAGACATTCTGCTAAGAGCTTTACAACTCTGGGAGGGAAGTGATATTATTATCCCCATTTTACTGTTAAGGAAGCTGAGTCAGGATCACACAGCTAATTAAAATGTCAGGCCAGATTTTAATTCAGGTCTTCCTGACTCCAGGCCCAGTGCTCTCTCCACTGTATTCTGCCTCTTGTAGTAGGAGGAGGATTGGATTTGTACATCAGTTGAGCTGGTTTAAACTTTCATTCCTTCATTTGTTATTTAAATATAAGAAAGCCATTTTATTTATCTGAGTCTCCATTTCCTTCATATCAAATCCCATGACTATGCTGGTACTAGGGGATAGAAAACCAACCCCAGAATCAGGAAGATCTGGATTCAAGTCTTGCTTCTGACAAATACTACCTGTGTGACTTGACTGAACCATTTACCCTTCCAGGACCCTGAGCTGCCCTCTAAGAGAAGTTGCAGAGAACCTGCCAATCTGACTTGGTAGATGGAGCTGGGTCTTCAGATGTTCTGTCTACTAGGGTGCAGCTAGGTGGTACAGTAGATAGAGAACTGGCCCTAGAGTCAGAAGGACCTGGGTTCAAATCCAGCTTCAGAAGTCACAGCCCTGATTGCCTCAAAAGAAAAGAGAGGCAGAGAAGTTCCCTCTACTAATAAAATCATCGATTCAATACTATCCTTAGTTGTGAGAATTAAATGAAATAATATCTAGGAAAGGCCTTTGCAACTCTAAAGCCTGACAGAAACCTAAGGCATCAGCATCATTCTTCCTGGAATCCCTGCTTTCCCTTACCACTTGTTTTGGATTCTCAGAGCTGATGTTGTATTCCATGCAACCAGCATGGCAGGGGGAGATATACTCTATCCCATTGGACCCGCAGACAGGGTGGAAGATGGAGTCCGAACAAGAGCAATCCTTGCGACATTCTAGTGGTGCCCGACTTGTAGAACTTGGTGTTCTGCCAACAAAACAGGAAGTAAGGCATAAAACAGAGCAAAGCAAAACAAAGCACCCAACAACACACTCTCCATTGCCTTTACCAAAAAAAAACCCTCTTGCCCTTTGTGAGTTCTCAGCCTGTCTATTATCCCTGTCTCTGTTTATCTTGGGTGGTTGCCATACTGGGTTCTGTCCAATGCAGAGAGGTAGCATGGCATAGAGGACATTGGATTTGGAATTGGGAAGATGCAGGCTCCACTCCCCATATCAGGCATTTAGCAGGTAGGTAACCCTGGGCAAGCCATTTAACCTCTCTGTACCTCAGGTTCCTCATTTGTAAAAGGAGGGGGTTGGACCTCAAGACCTCTTAGGTCCTTCCCATCTCTAAATCATGGATGGACAATGAATATGCTACTTATTCTTTGAACTCTCCTTCATCCTTGTTGGTACCTATGCATTTATATCCCTATTGAATATCCTGTTCCTTAGCTGAATAGCCCTGCAGGGTTGGAAAACTGTGGTCTGCAAACCTACAACACCCAAAGATACATGGGAGAGAAGACAGAGTCCCAAATAACTGTGATCTTCATGGGGAAAATCGTAGCTTCAATATATAACTCAAACCATAGGCAGGAGTCATTCTATCTATCTATCTATCTTCTATCTATCTCTCTTCTATCTGTCTGTCTGTCTGTCTTCCAGCCATCTGTGTATCTATGTTCTATTATCTATCAATTTATTATTAATTTTTTATTTTGGACATGAATATTTGTACATTTTATTTATTTTTACATGAGAAACTATGATTTCTCTATAGGGTCATCATTAGCTAATTCATTGTTTTCTGGGTAGGGGAGAGGTAAACAGGTATAGAGAAGTATGATAGCTTGACTATTTAATCACTACTCACCTGCTCTCCCATGGAAGTGAGGAGAATATGCCAGTATTTCCCAAACTTGTTTCCATTCATAATGCCCCCATGCATTTAATGAGATGCTGGGATGTGCCAGGGAACATGCCCTAATCTTTATCCACCAACATTTTAAGACACATGCACACACACACACACACATCTATGCAAAGCAGCCAGTCTCTGTCTTTTCCTTACCATAGCTACAACTTCAGTCCTAAACGTAGTGAAAAAACTTAGTGAAAGAAGCCTAAAGAGCCCCAGAATGCTGGAATGCACTCAAACCATCTCTGTAACATGCTCGTAGAGCCCAATAGTTTGACTTGGGGAAGAGCTTGGTTCACAGAGAGAAACAGTGGGATATTCTGGACAAATAACAAAGAATGCTAATTCCATTGATTGGACCTGCCTTGTATGTATCTTTTTTCAGGGACAGTGAGTTAGCAAAATCTAGGGACTTCTCTGTAAGGCTGCACTAAAGGGCTCTGAGCACATGGCAAGCCCTCGATGAATTCATGTTGAATTGAATGCATGTCAGGCAGTGTAACACAAGGAAGGGAATATGGAAGGGGCACAGTCTGAGGAATGACTGGAGCTGGGCTCAAATCTCAGCTGGGAAGCTTGTTAACTGTGTGGGCTTGGACAAGCTACTTAACCTCTCTAAACTTCAATTTCTTAACCTGTTAAATAAGAAGGTGGATCTAGAAAGCCTAAGAGGAACTTGTAGCTCTGTACCTATGACCCTAATCTTTGGTATGTTGTATCAAATCAGAGGTGTCAAACTCAAGATCTGAAGGCTGAATGCACTCCCCCCTACCCTACCCCAGCTGTCACCCAAGACAAGACTTCCCCAAGTGAGACAGCCAGATTGAAATGTAATTTGTTGTTGTCGTTGAGTTCTGTACAACTCTTTATGGCCCCATTTGGGATTTTCTTAACAGAAATACTGGAGTGGTTCGGCATTCCCTTCTCCAGCTCATTTTACAAATGAGAAAACTGAGGCAAACAGGGTTAAGTGACTTGTCCAGGGTCACACAGCTAAGTGTCTGAGGCTAAATTTGAGTTCAGGAACATGAGTCTTCCTGACTTCAGTCCCAGCAATCTAGCCATTGTGTCACCTTGCTGCCCAAAATGTAATTAGGAAATTAAAAAATAACAATGCAAATACAATAACATATAGATGTTAATTTGTGGTTTTCTAAGTCAATAAGCAATCTATAGTCGTTGTTTTCTATTTGAGTTTGACAACACTGCATCAAATGGTTACCATGGAAACCTGATATTCAGATTCCATGGAAATTTCGTGGAAATGGAGATAGTCAATTTAATTCAACAAGCATGTATATACAAAGCACTGTGTTAGGCACATGAGATAAAACAGTGATATACTTAATTAGATATGACCAATATACATATAAATAAAATGCAAAATAATACATAAATGTACAAGAAAGATGAAGGAAAAAATAAACCCATACCATATGAGTCCTGATGGGCAGCTAGGTGACACAGAGGATAGAGCATTGGGAGTGGAGTTAGGAAGACTTGAATCTAAACCTGGTCTCAGACACTTATGAGCTGTGTGACCTTGGGCAAGTCACTTAACCCTGGGAAGCCTGTCTGCTGAATTGTGTTATTTTTGTGGTTTTTGTGTGAATTGTGTTTGATTCATTAAAGTAAGATTGTTAAGCCATTTTGAGTTGCTTTCCTTTAGAAAAGAAGATCTAGGAACCTGTGTTAGCAGCCATCCTGGGTATGCTAGGGTGCTTGCTGCTACACTGGTAAGATCTCAACAGGTAGGAAGGAGGAGGGAGAGTCAAGAGGACACTCTTTGTGACTCTGTATGGGGTTTTCTTGGCATAGATACTGGAGTGATTTGTTATTTCCTTCTTCAGCTCATTTTACAGATAAGAAAACTGAGGCAAACAGTGTTAAGTGACTTGCCCAGGGTCACACAGCTAAGAAGTATCTGAGGCTGGATTTGAACTCAGATCTTCCTGACTCCAGGCCCAACACTCCATCCATTGCCCTACCTAGCTGCCCCTGTCTGGCACATAGTAAGTGCTAAATTAATACTAATTGCCAAATGACTGTGCCAGAGGTACAATTTGATCCTGACAGACCTGGATTCTCGTATGTATTTCTACATTCAATCTATTGCTATATGTTGCTTTGGTTGAAGTATATGAGAAAATTCAGCCCCATGCAGGTCTCCCAGGAAGAATCTTGAAGATCCCCAGGATTCCAGAGACTGCCCTCTGAGAATCACTTGGAACATTAACCAAACCCAGAACATAGCTAAATTGGTTCTTGATAAATGTTTGCCGAATTAATCACTGCTTTTATTGAATGTCTGACTGATGTCTTCTGGCCTGTCTCAAGCTGTTTGTCTCATTTCTTCTCAAACACTCAAAGGTATTCTCATCAACACTGCAATGAGACCAAATGAAGACTGCTCTCTGGTTTCTGTTTCTCAATACTTCCTAGGAATCTGTTTGTTAATTTGAGTCATTTTGTTCTTAAAACAGAAATTAACTGCTGATAGTTCACTATGGCCACCAGATTACTTTTAACCTTACTTCTGGTTAATTCCTCATCCTGCAGACCTACAGTTAGAAGCTAAAAGAGAAAGAAAAAGGAAAGAGTAGAGAAAAGAGTAAGGTGGCACAGTGGAGAGAGTGCTGAGCCTGGAGTCAGGAAGACTCATCTTCCTGAGTTCAAATCTGATCTCAGACACTTACTAGTTGCATGACCCTGGGCAAGTCACTTAACCCTGTTTGCTTCAATTTCCTCATCTGTAAAATGAGCTGGAGAAGGAAAAGGCAAACCACTCTAATGTCTTTGCCAAGAAAATCCCAGTGGGGTAACAAAGAGTCAGGCATAACTGAGAACTACCAAATGACAACAACAAAGAATAAGGAAAATAAATTTACCACCTGTGTGTGACCTTGGGTGAATCACCTTACCTCACTGGGTCTCAGTTTTCCCATCTATAAAACCAGGGAGCTTGACTCAATGACCTCTAAGATTCCTTCCAACTTTAAATCCAATGATAATAATAATAATAAAATAATAATCATTTACATTCTAATGGCACTTTAAAATTTGCAAAATACTTCCCTCGAAATAATACTGTGATGTAGCTGGGGAAACCATTATTACCCCCATTTTACAGATGAGAAAACAGAATCAGCCTGGTTAAGTAACTTGCCCATGGACATTCATCAAGCAAGTAGAAGAGTTGGAACTGAAACCCAAGTCTCCTATGCTCCAGGGCTCTCTCCACTGCACGGTACCGAGAGGAGGAAAAGATCAATAAATGATTTTGACCAGAGAACCAACTCTCTAGACAACCCTTGGACTCCATTCTTCTTTGTTTGTCTCCATGTTACCTCGATAAGTTAACCTCCGCAATGGTGGGTGTAGAGCAACCCATGAAGAACAAGGGAAGGCAGAGTGTCATGGAGATGGTGAGGATGAACGTAGCCACACGGGGGATGGCTTGAATGGAGAAAACAAAACGCTTCATGAGGATGCCTCCAAAAAGCATCCCCAAGGCAGCTGCTGGGAGGTTCACAGAACCTGTGAATGAGAAATGGCAATTATCATAGCAACAATAATGACTTTTACACGAATATAGGAGAGATGGTGTGGCAGTGGTCAGGGAGCTGATAGGAGAATCAAGAAGACCATTAGTTCCCATGCCAATGAAATCATAAATCTAGTACATCTACTTTAAAGATGAAGGAACTGAGGGTCAGAGAGGCCAGATGACATGCTTGCCCAGTGACACATAACTTGTAAGTTTCTGAGGCAGGATCCAAACTCAGGCTTTCCTGACCCCAATTCTTGTGTGCCACTCACTATGCTTTGTTGTTGTTTAGTCCTTCAGGTATGTCTGGCTCTTGGTGACCCTTGCACCATTGCACACCAGGCCCTTCTATCCTCCACTATCTCTCAAAGTCTGTCCCAGTTCATGTTTGTTGTTTCCATGACACTCTTGATCTATCTTATCCTCTGCTGTCCCCCTTTCCTTTTGCCTATCTTATTTTATTTTATTTTGCTTTATGGAGGGCAATTGGGGTTAAGTGACTTGCCCAAGGTCACATGGCTAGGTTTGGGTTTTTTTGAGGGGTGTTAAGTGTCTGAGGTCAGATTTGAACTCAGGTCCTCCTGACTCCAGGACCAGTGCTCTATTCACTGCGCCATCTCGCCACCCCTTTTTTACTTTATTTTATTTTATTTTATTTTATTTTATTTTATTTTATTTTATTTTATTTTATTTATTTATTTTTTGCCTGTTATCTTTGCCAACATCAGGGACTTTTCCCATGAGTCCCGTCTTCTCATTATATGGCCAGAACATTTAAACTTCAGCTTCAGTATTTGACCCTAGCTGCCATAAGAGGGGTCCTTAGCCCCAGAAAATAAAGTCAGGTGTGAAGAGGAGTCAGAGATACAACTAGATCCCTTGCTCTAATTGTTTTAGAAACCTCCAAAGTAACAGATTTTTATTCAGTTTTTATTCAGTATTTATTATTTATTTTATTGTATTTTTAAATCTATTGTATTTTTTAAAAAGTTTGTGATGTTTTCAGGTAGTCAGTAAAATGTGGTTTGTCAATTCCGTAGATTGGAAGCTCTCCGAAGACAAAAGTGTTTTTCTTGATTCTCTCTGCTAAAGCACTAATTCCACTAAAGCAGTCAATTCCAAGGACAAAAGAGAGAGGGGCACAGCCACTGTTTAAAAATGCAAATCACTTGCATTAGAATCACATATTTTTTAGGGTGGAGGGGACCTTTGAGTCCTAGCTTCAAATTCTAGTTCTTGTTACTTTGACCCTTAGGCAAGTGATCTAACTTATCTGGGCATCACTTTTCTCATTTGCAAAACCAAGCAGTTGAACTTGATAACTTCAAAGATTTCTTCCAGAGCTAAATCTAAGAGTCTACCTTCTTCATCTTACAGATAAAGACACAGACATGTAGAGTTGAAACTATTTTTCCATATGGCTACCAAGTAGCCAAGAAAAACCTGGTCTCTTGTCTCTGATGCATTTGTTTGGCTAGCTGGTTGGCAAGTGTATTCTTAAGCCTTTGGAAGTGCTGGTTTTCTGACAGGTTTGAGTCTTTGGGGAGACAAGGAAAGTGAATAGTTCTATTACATAAAACTGAAAAGGTTTTGTACAAACAAACCTAATGCAGTTAAAATTAGATGGGGAGCAGTAAAATGGGGGAGAGGATCTATGCAATAAATTTCTCCAACAAAGATCTGATATCTAAGATATATAAGGAAGATAAATGGTCAAAGAATACGAACTGGCAGTTTTTCAAAGGAAGAAATCCAAGCTATCAACAACCACATGGAAGATGTTCCAAATCACTACTTGTCTGGAATCCTTTAAGTGCCAGTTAAAATCCCATTTTTTACAGGAAGACTTTCCTAATCCTTCTTAATTCTAGCTCCTTACCTCTGTTCATTTTTTCCTATATATCCTGTATATAGCTTACTTTATATATATTTGTTTGCATGTTGTCTCCCCCTTTAGACTGTAAACCCTTTGAGGGTAGAGACTGTCTTTTACCTCTCTTTGTATCCCCAAGGATTGGCATAGTGCCTGGCATGTAGTAGGAGTTTACTGAATGTTTATCAATTGATTGAATCACTAATAATAAGAAAAATACAAACTAAGACTACTCTGAGTTTCTACCTCACCTCCGCCAGAAAAAAATGACAACTGGAGGGGCTGTAGTAAAATAGGAACATTAATATACTATAGATGAAGTAGTTATGTGGTCTATCTAATTATCTGGAAAGCAATTTGGAACTGTATAAAACTAAGGACTTACTTTGACCCAGTGATGCCACTAACAGGCCTCTATATTCCCAAAAAGATTAAAGGAACAGAAGGAGCTACATTTACAAATATATTTAGAACAGTTCTTTTCCTAGTGGCAAGGAACTGAAAACTAAAAGGTGCCTGTCAGTTGAGGAATAGCTAAACAAATTAGAGTAGATGGATGTTATGGAGTGCATTATGCTGTAAGAAATAATGAAAGGGATGGTTTCAGACAAACCTTGGAAGACTGGTCTGAACTGATGCAGAGTCAAGTGAGTGGGACCTAGAGAGCAATTTATGCCACAACAACATTGTAAAGAAGGAAAAAAATGAATGACTTGAGAACTGATCAATTCAATGACCAGCCATGATTCCAAGACTAGTGATTCTATACACCAGCTCCTCACCTCCTGACAGAAATGTAATGAACGCAAGGTGCAGAATGAGATTTTCAGACATGGCTAATGTAGGGATTTGTTTTGCTTTTTTTCTTATGCTTATCTATTTTTCTTTCTTTCAAATGGGGATGGGGGTGGAGTTGGGCATGGAATGGGAAGCTATCAATGAGGTTACCAAAATGGGGGGAAAATGTAAGAGAAGGTAGTCATTGAGGCATTTTTAAAAGTGCATAATAAAGAATAGAATGAAAGTCCACAGGAAACAGACTGGGAGGAGAGTTTAGGAGATAACTTGCTGAATGGATTATGTGCCTAAATATAAAAGCAAGCTAATTATAAATCAGATTTGTGGCTTCATGTATGGTCCTATTTTTCTGTTTTGCTTTGTGTATGGAAGTGCTCACTACATTTAATGTTGGTTAATTTAGGAATTTTTAAAAATCACAAAAGAATGTCAAAGTGACATGAAAAGTGAACAATGTTTTTTACCAGTTCTAAATTATATTCCATCTTCCCCTGTGACTGTTCCAATGGTCACACCCCTCTTGAAGGCCATCTGAATTCCAATGTATGCCCAGCCTCTCTGAGGGTCATCGGGTGGGGAGGAAGCCTCCTTATAACCTCCACCCAGGCAGGAAAAGGAAACTTCTCAGACTGAAGACTTTTGACTAGAAAGGGTTGGGGTCCCAGAGGCTGCCTGGCTCAGGCCTTTCCTGATTGCTAACTAGGAAAGAGGTACTTATGGTTCTTTCCTCTCATAAATTCTTCACCCTCATTTTTTTTCTTTAATGTGGCATTACACATTTTCGATGTGTTATCAGTCCCTTGCTCTGGAGCCCCTCCCTTAAAGTCAATGACCATTTCCCAGTTCTTGGCGCCATACTTTTTGGAACTCACCGATGAGAAAGTTGGCATAGGCTGCAGTGGTGCCGTACTCTTTCTCCAGGAATTTGTTAAGGAAAGTGGATAGGCCAGCGATGACTGAGGAGAAACTGCACTGTGTCGTGACCACCAAAACAAACAGGGGGTTCATCAGAAGTTTCAAGAAAATTCGGGGAAACCCTGAGAACAAACATACATATATGCCAGGTCCTAATCTCTCAAAGAAAGCATTTGGGGGGTAGTGTGTTATTATTGTTGGTTTTGGTTTTTTTAAAAAATAGGATTATGATGAGAGTGGCAATGTGGTCTGTTAGATGGCATGTTGGCCTCAAAGTCAGGAGAACCTGGGTAAAAGTCTTGCCTCTGACACATTCTGGTTGTATGACCCTGGATATATTATTTAACTCTCTGTCCCCAAGTAACCTTCTAAGACTAAATACTACAAAGCAGAAATTAGCTTTGGTGAAGGGAATTCTCTCTCTAGGAGTTCCCCGTATCACAGAATTCTCAGGATCCATCCTATCTTCCACCAAAAAAACCAAAACCTACAACAGAATATTTTATCCTCCTTATTCCATCTTCCATTCTCTTTTAAAATGGCAGACAGTTTTCTTTTTTCTTTTCTTTTTTTTTGGCTTTTTTTTTTTTTTTGGAGGGGGGAAAGTAGGGCATTTGGGGTTAAGTGACTTGCCCAAGATCACATGGCTAGTTTTTTGCGTTAAGTGTCTGAGGGAGAATTTGAACTCAGGTCCTCCTGAGTCCAGGGCCAGTACTCTACTCACTGAGCCACCTAGCCGCCCCACCAGTTTTATTTTCAAGAAAGGAAAACTGAAGCACTTCACAGTTCAGTGACTCAGCTAAAATGGAAAGAACTAGAAAAGGTCCATGTCCTAGCGTGTTCAGAATCATGCCGGATTTGAAGTCAGGGTGCAGACGAATAGTATTGATAACTGACATGAAAACATGTCTCATGAAACTGGAGCCGTCTGCCCTCCTTCAGCCAGTGAGTGGATGGCGCTGCTCCTTGTAACAGCAGAGTAAATAGCATGAGGTCGATTCAGTGGATTCAGTTCATTTGACAGGCCAGATGGATTTGAATTTCTCTGCAGGTTTGGGCTTGAATCTAAGGCTCCCTGTTCCCTATTGAAGAATTTTTCCTATGGAATCAAAACAGCTTCCAGAAAAGAATCCTTTCCCTGAGTTTCAGGGACTCTATTGGCTTCAGTAGCTGAGGTACCATGGCGAGCAGGGGGGTTCAGACCACCTGCCCTCCACTACAGCTTACACCAATACATTTTTCAGGCCCCCACTCCCTCCCCCCATCCCCAAAGGAAGGAACCACCCTCCTGCCATCCCACATTCCACTACCCCATGCCATTCCACTGAAAGCATTAAAAAATGCAACAAAGAGATTTTTACGTTTAATGAAATCTGTAGTGGAGCCTTTGGGCTTGGTTTCCTCCATCTTCCTCATCTCATCTGCTGAAGCACTGGATATCTGATGAGTGAAGAGAAAGTCTTTAAAGGTTGACCAACCCCCTGGGCTGCTACTTCTTCCAGAGAGCTGCCCACCAGGGCTGGTAGGATGGAACTTTCCAAAGGCTCCCCTGCCCCCAAACTTCATTTCTCCTGGCCACCCAGGATGCTCACCTTAAATAAACAGCAATTCTAACCTATGATTCACTTCACCTAACATTTATTATGACAGTATTCTAATGCCTCACTCTAGTTATAAAAGGCACCAAGCTGATGAGTCAAAGGATGCCAATTTACATATTATTTCACAACAAATTTCCATGTAATTAATGCCTAAATCAGAGGTGTGCTCATAAATATTTAACAACTGGCTCTATGAAAAGCATGACACTAACGTGGTTTTCTTTTTAAAGTTTAATTTGCAGTATTAACATTTTCTCTATCACTTTATGTCTAGACAATCAAGAAAACAATAAATTGGGGTGGCTAGGTGGCGCAGTGCTGAGTTCTGATCCAGCCTTAGACACTTAATGCACACAAACAAAAACCTAGCCCTGTGACCTTGGGCAAGTTACTTAACCCCAACTGCCCTCCAAAATGAAAAAACAACAACAACAACAACAACAATAAATTAAGCCTTTAATTTAGCCTTTGATAACTTCAGAGGAGTAAATCCTTACAATAAAAATTTAACAATCAGCTCTCCAGACAGTTTGAGTCAATTCCAGCACACTGTCAACATATATTCTCCCATTAGCCCATTTCTCTTCCATCTGTCATGGCTTCACTTTTTCACAGGAAAAATTCCATGATCCTTTAGCTTCTGTGATACTATGTTCTAAATGCACTGATTTCGAATTCTCCTTTGCTCCCCTAAATCTTAGTCTTTGTGCTCAATCTTTCTGTCTGTCTCTATCTCAGTTTCTCTCTGTCTCCCTTTGTCTGTCTGTCTCTCTCATCTCATTGATGAGATTAGGGGCAACTAGGTGGCACCGTGAATAGAGCACCGACCCTGGAGTCAGGAGGACCTGAGTTCAAATTTGGCCTCAGACACTTGACACACTTACTTAGCTGTGTGACCTTGGGCAAGTCATTTAACACCAATTGCCCTGCCTTTCCCCCTCTAAAAAGACCAAAATAAATAAATAAATAAATAAAGCTCACGCTGCCTTCTGATCCTAGAATGCCCCCCTCTTCTTCTACCCACTCACTGCCACCACTCTCAGCCAGGTCAAGGCCTGGCTCACCACTGAGGATCCCTGCCAGGGGCCACTCTCACTTCAATATGCTATGATTTAAGGGAGAATGAATAGCACTCTGCCCCAAAGACAAAGACCTCCTTATGTCTCAAGGCCTCTGTTTCCTCCTCTCTAAAGTGAAGGTGTTGGACCCGACAGATGATCTCTGATGTTGCTTCCAGCCCTGGCTTTCCATGATTCTCTCTCTTATTCTTATTACTCTTGCCTCTCTGGGAGTGGGGAACATATTTTGTAATTATCAGTCCTTAACATTCTAGTTTAAGGTAGTCTATAATGAGACTGGATGGGACCTCAAAGGTGATCTAGAAAGTCTTGAACTACTTGCTTTACAGGGAAGGAAACTGAGGCCGAGAGAAAACATTGACTTGTCCAAGGGCAAATAAGACAGCAAGTGGCAGAGTAAGACGGAGAACTCAGGGCTTCTGGCTCTTTCTAGTTCTTTTTATATTACTCTATAATACAATGACCTCTCCTAACTCCAGATGATGATAACTAATAGTACTTAATATTCATATCATGTACATGCCCTGTGCTAAGAGCTTTATTATCTCATTTTATCCTCACAACAACCCCAGGAGGTAGGTGTTATTATATTCCTTTTACAGGTCAAACAGAGTTTAAATGACTTGCCCAGGGTCACACATCTAGGGCTAGATTTGAACTCAGGTCTGCCTAGCACTCTATTCACTGGACCATCTAGCTGCCTCTAACTAGTCAAATAACTAGCTTCTCACTTAGCAGGGTTCTGAAGGGATGGCAGCTGGGACAGGTAGATTTTGAAGGGGAGATAGATACTGAAAAAAAAAAAGAGGACTTGTGTTAGGGATGAAGTGGGGTAGAGGTGACAAATTTAAACTATTTCATGGTTTGGTTTGAAAGTCGTGTTTTTATGATACATTGCCCTACATTTATAGTTCAGATATCACTTTTTGTGTTCTCTAGTTTTGTGTGTCATTACCTTCTTTACCCAACTAGACCAAAGCTTATGCTTCCTTTATATTTGCCATAGTACCCAGTGGTATTTGATAAATACTGATTCTTGAATGAAATGCATTCATTTCCTGACTTTGTAATCTTCTTTCCTGTAGATGGTTTTATTCCCTTTTCCTTCTCCTTCACCTTACTTCTTGCCCCCTGAATCCCTGTTCTTTCCTCTCTAGAGTGATTGGTCTCATCTCCTTACTCTTTCATTCTTGGATTCCTCAGATCCCTGTGGGTCATAGTAGATAATTTCAACTTGAAAATTCCTTATTGGGAAGATGGGAAGCGGTGTGTGTGTGTGTGTGTGTGTGTGTGTGTGTGTGTGTAGGGAGGGTGGAGAGGAAGAAAAACAGAAGAGAGGTGATGAACTCAATTTCTGACAGCTTCATGTATCTGTAGGCTGTGTACCAGCCTAACTGCAGCCATGCCTATGCCACTGAGGGCCTCTGCTATGTTGCATTTTGGAGCTGCCCAACTGTAAACCAGGTAATTGTCAGAGGTCACCCATTCCCAGTAAGGGAGAGGGAGAAGAGGATGTTTGTCGAAAGGGAGTGTGGGTGTGGAGGTAGATAAGATGGTGACCAGGTCTAAGTTCTCTTGTTAATTTTTTCCATTATTCTCTACCAATCCCTTGGAGAGATAGGCACAGCCTCTGAGAATCTTACCTTCTTTCCTCTGGACATGCTTCTTGGGAAGAAAAAAAATGGGAAGGAGACGATGACCAAGCAGCCTGAGGAGATGAGCAGGCCCAGCCACCAGGCTCCGATCCATCGGGGATCTCCAGGGCTCAGGTTGAGAGCAGCTGGAGAGAAGTAATCAACAATAAACAATATCGATGGTGATGATGGTGTTCATAATAGTAGTAACTAACATTCACATAGATTTTTACAGTGCTTTACAATGGTAACTAATCTGATCCCCACAACAACCTTGTGAGGTAGGACCTATGATTACCCCCATTTTACAGATAAGGAAATTGAGGCTAAATGACTTGCCCAGTGTCACCCACCTAGGGGGTGTCTGAGGTAGGATTCAAACTCAGGTTATCTTGACTCCAAGTATTGTACTCTTTCCATTATGCCAACTAAGACACTCATATTTCCTACCTTATTAGCAAAGAAACTCCTCTCCCAAGGGCTCCCAAATCTTAGCTGAACCTTTTGGCTCCTTGAAAGAGAGAAAAGTAACCCTGCTTCCTAGATTTGTGCTTTAACTAGATAAATGAGGCTGTGGGAGGAGATAGCAAAGTACAGTGGAAAGAACTCTTAAATCTGGAGTCAGGGGAGTTGAGATTCAAATCCTCCTTTGGGCAGTTATTACATCTACAAGCTTGACTGAATCACTTATTCTCCCTAGGGTCCACTTCCCTCAGTACTAAAATGAGGGGCTTAGAGTAGATGCCTTTCAGGTTCTTTCCAGGGGAATCTATGATCCCAATGCCTCCCCACTAGGAATATATCATCATACATTTAGAACTTAGAGGTCATCTACCTCAACCTCTTAATTTTATGAAGAAACCAAGATCCAAAAAGGTTAAAGGATTTACCCCTGGTCACAGGGGTAATAAGCAAGATTTGAATCAGGATCCTGAGACCTCTGAGATCAAATCTACTTCTGATACTATCTCTCAATGGATTTTCATAAGGAAGAAAACAAGACTTTATTAAATACCTACCATGTGTCAGGCACTATACTAAGCCCCCCTTTTCAGATATTCTCATTTGACCCTCACAATAACCCTGGTAGGTAGGTGCTATTGTTATCTTCATTTTACTGAGGAAACTGAGGTTAAGTGGCTTGCCCAGGGTAACTATCACTATCTGAGGCTGGCTTTGAACTCATGTTCAGTTCACAAACCCAAGGCTTACTGTGCCGCCTAGCAGCCTGAAGCATCATGCAGAAGCACCGTGTGTGTGTGACATAAACCTGCCTCCTGTGCCTGGGCAGGGACCTGGAATTCTCTTCTCATTCACTCCCTGACCCCAGGAAAGGTGTTTCTTCATCATTAGTCAACTAAATACTCCCCTTTCTTTCACCTTTTTCTTCTAAAGAAGGAGTATTTGCATTGCCCTTTAGGGCCAATGAGACTGGCTGAGCCTGGGGTCTCCTCTGTGGCTACAACTCCAGTTGTCTTTGTGCACTTCTGTTGTGAATAGGCCAGGTGGAGTCACTTGAGAGAATGGAGGGTAGGGAGGAGGGAAGGAGAGAGGAAGGGAAGGAGGAGGAAAGAGAGAAAGAGAAGCAAAAAAGGAGGGATGGAGAGAGGGAAGAAAAGAAGATGGGAAGGACAGAGGGAAGGAAAGAAGAAGAAGGGAGAGAAGAAAGAAAAGGAGGGAGGGAGAGAGGGAAGGAAAAGAGGGAAAAAGAGAGGGAAGGAAAGAAGGAGAGAGGAAGGGGAAAGAGAGGAGGGAAGGAGAGAGGGAGGGAAAGGAGGAGAGAGGGATAGAAAGGGAAGGAAAGGAGGAGAGAGGGAAGGAAAGAAGGTAAGGAGGGAGAGAAGGAAAGAAGGGAGGGTCTCAGAAATACCCTCCCATCAGTGAGGGAGCCTCAGTTCTGACTTCTCTCCTTTCTACAGGAAGCAATTCCTTTTCTTGTCAAGCCCCAAAGAGAAATGAGCCTGGGGGCTTTCTGACTAAATGAGGGAAGTACCAGTTAACTGAAGAGGTTGTATGGATTGGATACTTATCCTGCTCTTAAGTCCCAGGAGGGGATTGACTTCTCTCTTGTCCAGTAAATTCTGTAATAACTAGGTTAAGTCAGCCTTGGGATTGACAGCTCCCTTGGGGGAGAAAATCCATCAGCTCCTAGCAACCCTCCATCTGGACCTTGTGGCTGCCCTGCTTGCATCGACATCTGTTTCAGACTAAATTTCCAGAGAGCAGGGGCAGAACTGCTTTGCCTGGCTTGGACCGCATCATGAATGCTTACTAGCTTACATCCAGATAGAGATTTATGGTTCAAAAAGGGCATTATATCCCTTATCTTATGGCAACTAGGTGGCTCAGTGGATAAAGCACTGAACCTGGAGTCAGGAAGACCTGAGTTCAAATTTGAAACTAGACGTTGTATAATCCTAGGCAAATCACTTGGCTCTGTCTACCTCAGTTTCCTCAACAGTGAAGTGGGGGTAATAATAGCACCTACTTCCCAGGGTTGTTGTGAAGATTAAATGAGACATTTGTAAAGTACTTTGTAAACCCTTTTTAATGTTATTTAGTTGTTTCAGTCATGTATGACTCTTTATGACCCCTTGGGGGATTTTCTTGGCAAAGATACTAGAGTGGTTTGGCATTTCCTCCTCCAGCTCATTCTACAGATAAGGAAACTAAGACAAATATGGGTAGGTGACTTGCCCAGGGTCACATAGCTAGTAAGTGTCTGAGTCTGGATTTGACCTCATGAAGATGAGTCTTTCTGATTCCAAGACCAATGCTCTATACACTGTGCCAACTAGCTGCCCCTTGTAAACCTTAGAGTGCTACATAAATGTTGTCTCTTATGTGAGTCTCACAGCAGCCCTGTGAGGTGAGTGGGGTAGGTTATCTTACTCATTATATAACTGAGGAAACTGCAGCTCAGAGAGGTTAAGTGATTCCCAAGGTTGCAGGGCTGTGAAGCACTTAATGCACATGCCACCTAAGGAGGATGGAAGTGGAAAGTTTGGGGTTGGGACTACCTAGGTAATCAACATAGTCTCCAACCTGAGAGCCAGTTCAGTATTGTGGAGAGAGAACTAGACTTGGAAAGAGCCAAAAAGAAAAAGGTTCAAGCGTCACATCTCAACCCTGAGACAACGAAAAAGAAAAACCTGAGTGCATCTCACTTCAGATACTCACTAGCTATGCAACCCTGGGCCACTTCACCTCTCCCAGGCTCAGTTTCCTCATCTGTGAAATGGGAGTATTAATAGCACCTACCTCCAAGGGTTGCTAGGAAGATCAAGTAAGATGATTTGTGTATATTTATTTGAAGTCTCGAAGGCCTATATAAATATTTACTAGTACTACTGTTATAGCTTATGTTGTTTGTAGTTTGGAAGTGAATGTGTAGTGAAAGCCTTTACAAATAATTGGTGCTCTCCATACTCACCTGTGTCAACCCTTCCATAATCAACAAAGATCTGTAGCACAACCGACCCCAGCAGGTACCCAAAAGCTGGTCCAAACACGGAAATGGCAAATAAAATGGCTGGAGAAAAGAGAGGAGACTGTTAAGTCAGCAATTTCACAGAAGGATCCAATCTGAGGAACAGAACAGGATGAGAAGAATTTGGCTTTTCCATCCAAAGGGAAGCAATTAATCAACAATAACAAAAAGAACAAATCATTCCTAATCCTAGGGGCTTTCAGTGCTGGAAGGGGCCTCATCAATGTCAGCCCTTACCTCAAGCTTGACCTTCAGCAACATTCCCAATGAAGCAGCATTTGGCTTCTGGTGGAGGGGTGGGAATTACTACCCGTGAATCTACATGGGGATAGAGCTGATTGTCAAGAAACCTTGTCCTTATGTTGAGCTAAAATTTGCCTCCCTAAAATTTCTGCCATCTGTCACCAAGCAGAACAAATCTAACCCTTAATTCAAATCAATTGGGTGAAAAATATTTGCTTTTGTTATAAAGTCAAAATTTGCAAAAAAAAAAAAAACTAAAATTTTTCTTCACAAAAACCTTTTTTTCAATCTTCCATTTATCTCTTCATTTTTCTTTGGCTGTGGAGACTAGGCCACCCAAGTTATTTGATCATTACTTAACTGGGAGAAGTTGCCAGAGGAAGGTGTGGGATTTCTCTGCGTCATTCCTTACTAGCTTCTATACCACACAGACAGATGTACTATCCACATTCAGATCTATGGTCTACTTTACACTCCCCTCCTGGCCACCCATGATGCCACTGCCATTGAATCCCAAATCAGGACATAAGAGGCCATGTGGTCCATTTCCCCTTGCTTCAAGCAGACCCACACCTAAAGCCACATAAGTGAGGAAATTGTGGTTTTATAAGGTCTATAGAATAGCACTGGACCTGGAGTCAGGAAGGACTCATCTTCCTGAGCTCAAATCTGGCCTCAGAAACTTGCTATGTGACCCTGGGAAAGTCATTTAACCCTGTTTGCCTCAGTTTCCTCATCAGTAAAACAAGTTGGAGAAGGAAATGGCAAACTACATCATTATCTTTGCCAAGAAAACCCCAAATGGGGTCATGGAGAGTCAGACACCACTGAAAATTGACTGAACAACAATATTAATTATTAAAAGAGTGGGAAAAATCCATCATTTTTATATCATTATTTGAGTTTTACAAATGGGTTCCTCATAACAACACTATGGGGGGGTGGCTAGGTGGTGCAGTGAATAGAGCAGCGGTCCTGGAGTCATGAGAACCTGAGTTCAAATGTGGTCTCAGATACTTAACACAGAACTAGCTCTGTAACCTTGGGCAAGTCACTTAACCCCAATTGCCCTGCCTTCCCCCTCCAAAAAGCAAAAAGCAAAATCTTAAAAAAAAAACCAATACTATGAGGTAAGTAGTCCTAGTATTATTGTCCTTATTTTTAAGGATGAGGAAACTGAGGCTCTAATAAGTTTATTGACCTCCAGTGTCTTTATTATCAATATCAAATATAAAATCTTCTAGTTCTTAAAGCCCTTCATAACTTGTCCCCTTTCTATTTTTCAAGTCTTCTTATATCTTACATCCCTCCAGGTCTCTATGATTTAGCACCTCTTGAACATGGCACTCCATCTCCTATCTCCAGGTATTTTTGCTGGCCATACCCATGCCTGGAACTCTCCCTCCTCCTTTTTTCCTCTTGGCTTCTTTCAAGTCTCAACTAAAAATTCTGCCTTCTATAAGAAGCCTTTCCCAATCCCTCTCAATGCTGATTCTTTCCCTCTGTTGATTATCTCCAACTTCTCCTGTATATATTTTATTTATACATAATTGTTTGGCTGTCATCTCCTCCTGTCATCTCCTCCGTTAGACTGGGAGTTCCTTGAGGTTAGACACTGTCTTTTGTCTTTCTTTGCCCCTAGCACTTAGCAAAGTGCCTGGCACACGGTAGGTACTTAATAAACGCTTCTTGACTTGAATGACTTGACTCAAGTGACTGGTCCCAGAAATTGTCTCAAGTGAAATTAGAATACGGTTCTCCCAACTCTAAGTCTGGTATTCTATCCACTACCCCACACTGCCTCCTAGTGGAGGGTTGCTGCTGTTGTGTGGTTAGACTTGTCTAGTCTTAAGGACCAGGGACAAGGGAGCACATCTTCAGCCCCTCTCACACAATGCTTTGTACAAAGTAGGTTTTTAATGAATGCTGGATTAGTTTGAAATAAATCATTAGTTTCTAAACCAACTAATCATTCAACCAACAGGTATTTACTAAGTACCTGTTCTGTTCCAGACACTGTCTGAGGGACTACAGATACAAGTGCAAAGACTGAGGCAATCCCTACTTACAAGATGCTTACATTCTAATGGACAAGACAAGTATGTATAAAATATACATGTAGAATAAACATAAATTGAATAAATTCACATATTTGTATATTTACATACAGAGTAAAGAAAAGGTAGTTTTGGAAGGGGATCAGGAAAAACTTCATGCACAAGATGGCCCTAGGACTGAATCTTAAGGGAAGAGAAAGACTCCATGAGACAGAGGTAAGGAGAGAGTGCTCTCTATTTAGTCATGTGGGACAGCTAGTGCAAAGGCATGAAGATAAGAGATAGAATGCTGAGGAACAAAGAGAAAGACAATTTAGCTTCAGACATTGAAAGCATTAAGTCGTTAGGGCTGGGCTCCCACAATCTGTTGTTCTTCAAATGAGAAAGGGGAAAATGATTTTTTAAAAAAGTTTTCCCTAAAGCTGTTTATTCTTGTCTGTTCCTTCCCTTGGATGGGCACCATGGTTCCTCAGAGAGCAAAACAGAGGACAAGGTCTAACTCATCCAGGGATTGGCTGCCAGCATGGTGCTGATCCCCAAGTCCAATTCCCATTATATAAATGTAATCATTCTGATGTAATAAGGGTAGCTTATGCCAGGGAGGACAGTCATTGCGACATTTTCAAAAGGCCAGGCAGGGAGTAGGTCGATGGGAAATGGAAACCACAAAGATCCCAGTGGGCACAGTGCTGGTGGCAATAGAATAAATCCATGTGTCTGTAACTCGGTGTTGATAGTAATCTGCTTAGCATCTGCCCTCCCCAGTAGTGTAGAGTTAGAGGAGCTCCTGGGAGAAATGATCAGAGTGGGGAGAGGATGGGGGGCACAGAAAAGGAGGAAGGAGGGAAAAATCAAGGACGGCCATTTGGTATTTCAGCTAGATATCAGCTATCTGGTAATGTGAGAGCTTTGGGGTTGTTTTTAGTAGACCTATGATTTCACTGGTACAGGAAACTCCATCTATCAGTTCAAGCCAACTTATAGGTTTGGGATGTGGCTAGAGCACCAAGAGGTTAGGTGACTAATCCAGGGTCATGCATTCAGTTTGTCACAAGCAGAACTTGAATCCAGATCTTATTGACTTGAAGGCCAGCTCTATCCTTTATGCCATTCTGTCTTTCTAATATCAGTGTCTTTAAGTCTGTAATGGAACTTGCAAGGAAAGGACATGGATTTCCACAAAGCTGGACTAGTCTAGGGCTGAAATAAGTCACAAAATAGCCTCAGGACCCTGTCACTGAAGAGTCTCACCTGTGAGTTTTCTAACTCACAGCCTCCTTCACATCATGGAAAATTGTCAATTTTACAAACATTATGCTGAAAGGAACCACTAAGGAGGTCCTTAAGTTTATTTTTCTACCTCTAGGTAAGCACAGATCACATGGTTCACAGACCCTTAGAGTTAGAATAGACTTTTATATATTTCATATATTTTTAAGTTGGGGAAACTGAGGCTGAGTGGCTAAGTAGTTTGCCTGAGATTTTACTAAACTATTGCAGGCAAAGGGGTGTTCCTTTTGGCAAATTACCCAGGATTTGTCATTATCAGGTGCCCAGATATCAGATGAACCAACATACCTAGCAAAAGCCTCATCAAAAGATAAACTGTGAAGGCAATTAAGGGTTTAGCAGGACCACAACTTGACCATCTTCAGATACCAAGGTCCCTCCTATTTTCTTCATGGATGCTACTTACAAATGTATAAAGGTGAGTTGTTTGGTTCGGCGAAATCATCCACATAGGAGATACCAAAAGGCTGAATGGGAACTGTCCCAATGCCAGCCAATAGTTGAGCTACCACCATCAAGCCCCACATGCTACTGGAGTCCTTCCTGGCATCCCGAAAAGCACTCTGACACTTATTTGGAACAAGGTCTGGCTTATTCTTATGGCAGATCTCCTGGGATTGGCTGATGTTTCCTGCAATGAGAAAACATCAAATCATTATAATCACCACCACTAATCCTCAAAGTTGGTAGCACTATCCAGTCCCTTCTAAAAAGGGGTCAACCCTAGGGCCAACAGACAGATTGGCAAACTATATTTGTCCTTGAAAAAGAGAGATTCTAATGACTATTTGTTGTCTTTCCTTTGGTCAAAAGAAAGGCAATATTCATTCATACCATTTACAAATCATGTCATACATTTTCAGACAAGGTCAATATGGGATTTTGTTTTGCTTGACTATGGATATTTGTTTCAATGACTCTTTTTCTTTATGGAGAGAAAGTACTGGAATGGGAGGGAAGCTTAATTAAAAAATAATTTTTTTTAAAATGTCATATACAAATTTCTCTGATAAAGGCCTAATTTTTTAAATATATAGGAAACTGAGCCAAAATTATAAAACTAAGAACCATTCTCCAGTTGATAAATGGACAAAGGATACAAACAGGACGTTTTCAGAAGAAGAAATAAAAGTTATCAATAGTCACACAAAAAACTGCTCTAAATCACTACTGATTAGAAAAATGTAAATTAAAACAACTCTGAGATACCACCTCACAATTATCAAGTTGGCTAACATAACAGAAAAGGAAAATGACAAATGCTATCAGGGATGTGGAAAAATTATGACACTAATGCACTGTTGGTAGAGTGGTGAACTTGTCAGCTCTGGAGAACAAATTAGAACTATGCTCAAATGGCTATAAAACTGTGCATTTGACCCTTTGACCCAGCAATACCATTACAAGGTCTGTATCCCAAAGATAATTTTTAAAATAAAGAAAAAGGAACTCTTTATACAAAAAATATTTATAGCAGCTCTTTTTTGTGGTGGCAAAGAAGGAAATCAAGGAAATACCCATCAATTGGGGTATGGATAAACAAGATGTAGTGATGAAATGCTATTGTGCTATAAGAAATGATGAGCAGGATGGTTTCAGAAAAATCTGGGAAGATTTATATGAACTGTCAAGTGAAGTGAGCAGAACCAGGAGAACACGATATACAATAATAGCAATATTGTATGATGATTAACTATGAAAGACTTGGCTGCTCTGATCAAGACAATGATTTAAGACCATTCCAAAGAACCCATGATGAAACATTCTATCTGCCTCCAGAAAGAGAACTGATGAATTCTGAATGCAGATTGAAGAATATAAGCTTTATTTTTGTTGTTTTATTTTGCTTGTGCTTTTTTTTTACAACATGACTAATATGGAAATATATTTTCTTGACCTCACATATATAATCAAAATCAAATTACTTGCCTTCTCAAGGAGTGGGGAGAGGTGGAAGGGAGGGAGAGAATTTGGAACTCAAAATTTTAAAAAAATGATTATTTTTTAAAATGTACATGTAATTGAGAAATATCTAATGAAATAAATAAAAGTAATTTTGAGAACTGTCATACACTAGTCAGGTTTGAGATCTCCAGAAACATAAATCAAGTTATGTAACTATAGGGTTTAGCATAATGCAGAGACCCCACAGATAGACTGACTCATACAAGAAGGATACTAGCAAACACGTGCACTGCCAATCCACTGCTGGGTCCTCGTCTTTGTCTGGCCCAGGAAACTGAAGTTATTCACAAAACTGCTCCCAGAAAATAGACTATTCAAATATAGTCTGACTGCCAGATGGCCCACAGGTCTCAGGAACTGGGGGTCATATGCTGTGATGGACAGAGGGAGCAGGAACCTCTTATAGGAGCACCAATCAAATATAAGCAAAACATTTCAGAAATAAATAGAAGAGGGAAGAAGAAAGTTGAGGACATGGTGACAAGCAGGACAATGTTAAATGATACACTTAAAAAAACCAAGTTGTATATAACAGGGATTTATGGTTTCATTTACAATGATCACTTTATCTCATTCTTTGTATGTGAAAATGTTTGTTTTTATCATGTCAATGATAATAAATAAATAAAATAACAAATAATAATTATAATAATAACATCTAATAATAGAATAATAAACAAATATTATTAGAATAAATAATAAATAACTACCCACAAGGACTTTCCAAAAAATGCACCAATCATGAGTAGGTAAAATGAAACTAAACATTAGAAGAATTGGTAGGGAATAAACCTTTATACAGCACTACTACATGGCAGGTTCCATGCTAAATCTTTTTGACAATTATTATTTCTTTTGATGCTCATATCACCCTTTGGAGGCATTGTTATCATTCAGCTGTTTTCAGAAGTGTCTTATTCCTCCTGACCCCATTTGGGAGTTCCTTGGCAAAAATACTGGAGTGGTTTGCCCTTTCCTTCTACAGTTCATTTCACAGATAAGGAAACTGAGGCAAACAGGGTTAAGTGACCTGCCCAGGGCCACAAAGCTAGTAAGTGTATAAGGCTGGATTTGAACTCAGGTCCTCGTGACTGCAGGCCTGGTACTGGATCTACTGTGCCACTAGCTGCCAAATTAGTAGAATGCCTTAAGAATGAGCAACAATCATTTGCTATCTACCTATGTATCCTCTTCTTTTTCTGGGTGGACTTGACCTAACCAGCCAGTAACCTAGTTAGGAGAATGTTGTCCTTAACAGGTGTTTGTCAATTGATCCGCTGATGGCACTGGATGAATCAGGGTGGGTTTTCCCTGTTTCCAGTCTGGGACAGTGGAAAGAATTCAGGAGTTGTAGTCAGAGGATCCAAAGTTGAGTCCTGCCTCTTTTACTTATACCTGCATGATGTTGGGCAAGTAACTTCACAACTCTAGGTCCATTTCTTCATCTGCAAAATGAGGGTGTGGGCATCCAAGGTCCTTTCCAGCTCTCAATCTACCTTCAGACCATTCAGCTTTTTCATCCTGGGTTTGTCAGTTTTGTGGGATATTGGAAGAGCCATGAGTAAAGCCTGGTGAGAAAGTGACTTGAGTCCATAGAGGAAAGGGCCTAGAGCCTCTGGCCCTGGTATCAGGGAGTGTGTGTGTGTGTGTGTGTGTGTGTGTGTGTGTGTGTATGTATACACATCTATAGTATCTGTTATGTGTACATATAAACATGTATTTAAGTATGTACATAGATATATACACATACACACAAACACATATATATACTCATTTTGTATGTGAATATATTATATAACATATCTAGACATATGCACATGTGTGCATGCATATATGCATATTCTTAATCTGTATATATGTGTATATATACATACACAAACATATTTATATCATGTATAATATAGGAGGCATATACATACCTATATACTCATATATTTTTGTGTATGTATACATTATATAATATATACACATACATATATACATGCATACACATATTTTGTGTGTGTCTATATAATACATATAACATATATTCATACATTTATATGTATGCATAATATTATATAATATTATAATGTATGTAATTTTATATATATTGTATGTCCTTGACTAGGACCGTCAGTAGCAAAAAAAAATACACAAGGACTTTAAGATTTAAAAATGACTTTCTTCATAGAGCCCTGGGAGATACAGATTATCTCCAGTTTTCGTAGGTGAGGCAACTGAGTCCTAAAGAAATGACTCGCCCAGGGTCACAAAACTGGGTCTCTAATTCGGGTGCTCCATATTCAGGTTCAGAACAAAACAGATTGCTGTTCTCCCCTCAGATTTCCTAGGGGAAAAGGTCAGTCGTAAGTACAGGCAAGCTTCCTGGTATTTCTTTTCCCTAGTTCCATCAGACCAGCTGTCACAGGAGAAAGCAAATTGGAGGAACCAAAGTAGAGGAAGGGACCGAGAACCTGCATCTTTCAGGCAGTGACCTCAAGGTGTATCCAGGAGACCTTATGGGGCCCTTGGATGTTAGCCCTGGATGGGACCTTAGATGGCATCTCGGACAACCCCTTCACTTACCAGATAGAGAAATTGAGGCTGCATCCTTAATAAGTTTCAGACAGGGATCTTTTCTGTGTAGTCTTTGTGGGTATTTAGTCTGAGTAGCCTGGAGGCTCATTCTGACAGGAGTCTGGCCTGAATGAAGGGAGCTGCATCAGCCCCTCTGTTTTTAATTTGATCCCATCTTAAACAATCAGCATTGTTGATGGCACTCCTCTGGGCTGTGGTCTTTTGGGAGTTTTTGTTTCCATTTCCTTCCCTTTTAAAAAACTGTTTTTCTTCATTGCAATGGAAATGACTGACATACCATTCCTTGTTTCATAAGGCAACCCACGAAAATCTAATTCAATTCTGTTCAATTTAATTGACATTTATAAGGTCTCCCAAAGGGGGAAGGACGCGTGATAAAATGGAAAGAGTAAAGAATTTAGAAACAGAGGATTGAGGTTTAAATCCCAGCTCATTTACTTGTAGAAAGGTCTTACTATCTCTGTGACTTTGGGTAAATCATTTTATTCCTCTTAGTTTTGTCATCTGCAAAATGGGAGGGATAGAATAGCCAACCCTCTTCTAGTTTCTAAATTGTAGGATCGTCAGAGGCTACATTTGTCCTGGAATCTCTTTGTGTTTGTCCTTCATTCTAGAAGAGGACCGTGGCATCAGGGAAATGATGACATGACCTGCAGTTGATTTTGATTTGAGTGAGGGAGGCTGTGCAAGGTCACCAGTCTCACTTTCTCCTCCATAGTCATCTTGGTCCAGAGCCCAGATATTCATCAGGATGACGAGATGGCCCAGAATGCAATGGGAGACCCTGGCCCTTTTAGGTTAAGGCCCTTTTACTTATTCACTTTGAGTGAATAGGCCTCTTTAAGAAGTGAATTGAGGGATAGCCCCTTTAAAACGAAAAAAAAAATCAAGCTGGGAGGGGAAGACCTCTCAGGGTTGCTGTTTCAAAGAGGTACTGTTGACATTCACTCTAAACCAAGAGGACCCAAAATACAGCCCTTAAGTGGAGCTTGGGCAGCGGACCATTTATGGTCCAATCTATGAGCTTCCAAGTGAAATGAATCTTTTTACTGTTGATTAAACCCCTTCTATGGTCAAAGTACAGTGCTAGTCACTATAAAGGATAAAACACCAGCCCTGACTTCAAACTCCTTACACTCTAGTGGAGAAATAAGGCATATATGCAAATAACTATAATGCAAATCAAAATGGCAGTCAGTCAACCAGCATGGGTTTATTAAGATAAATCCTAGGGATACCAAGAAAGGCAGAAGACAATCCTTGGCCCCAAGGAGCTCCCAATCTATTGGGGGGGGGGGGGTAACATAAACACAATTATGTGCAAATGAGCTCTATTCAGGATAAATGGGAAATTGCTGTTTGTCCTTTGTTTTCAAAGAGGACATTATGAGGTGATGTCGTGACTTGCATGTGAATTGGATTTAAGTGAGGCAGAGCCGCACAAGGTCGTCAGCCTCACTCTCTCTTCCAGTCTTTGGAGTCCAGCAGCAAACCAAAAGTCCAGACACTGGCGCTGGCTTGGAATGCAGCGGATACCCTTGGAGACTTGCATTGCTGCCCCAGCTCTAAGCACGCCATGGCGCCTGCTGCAGACGCCTTAATGGGGTTGGAACAAACAGTTCTCATGCACCCAGAAATAATCAACAAAGGCAAGTCCCTAGAATTGAAAGGGATTGGAAAAGACTTCCTGAAGAAGGTAGAATTTTAGCTGGGACCTGAAGAAAGCCAGGGAAGCCAGGAAGTGAGCGAGAGCATTCCAGGCATGGAGGACAGCAAGCCTGAAGCAGAGAGGGTGAGTGCTTTTTCTGCAGGAACCTCAAGGAAATCAGTGTCACTTCATGGAAGAGAATGTGGGGAGTATCTTCGGGGTAAGATAGAGTGCCAGCCTCAGAGCCAGAACAACATGGGCTCATGTCCTAAGTCTTAGTCACATGTGACGTGGGTCCCTGGACAAAGTACTGAACCTCACAGTGGGCTGGTCCATTAAGGTGATGATGAGGGGCTGACCTGAATTGGCAGAGAGAGGTTCCTCACCAGACAGTTCTCTGTACAAATGAAATCTCTGATCTAGGCATAATCCCTACAGGTAGGTAGAGACAAAATGCTCTGAAAGGCCAGAGAAGGGAGAGATCACTTTTGCCTAGGAATATCAGAGAAGGGTTAAGTGACTTGTCCAGGGTCTCACAGCTAGTAAGTGTCTGAGGTCAGATTTGAACTCAGGAAAATGAGTCTTCCTGATTCCTGGTCCAACAATTTATCCACTGTGCTACCTAGCAACAGGTGTCCTAGGTTTCAACAAATCACCAGCAGACCTCATCATATCATAAGCTCTCTGTGAAAGAGCCCATTTTATTTTATTTTATTATTTTATTTTTTGTCATGCCAGTATCAACATATGCTTATTTTATTATTAGAATGGAACCAAATGAGAAGCAAAATACATTAGGATTTCTAAATGATACTGGAAGAGGATCCTGGCTGATCTTGAAGGAGCCCATTGTAAAGGAAAAAGTCAAAGCCTTCTATACATATGGCAAGTCTAGTAAACAATCAGGGGTGCATTTACCAAAAAATACAACTCAGCTGATGACTGACCAAATAAAGTGAGGTAGGTGCCTGTTGTGTCTGTTTTCATGCCTGTTTGTTTGATTTTTAATTTCAACTTTAGGAGGACTTGAATAATTGAGGCCGAATTTGATAAACATAAAAAACAACAGGCCACATCATAGCATTGATTATTAGTTTGCCATCTTGAAATAAAATGGCTGCCAATATATTAGGGCCATAGCTTTTGTAATTTCATTTCAACTGAAATTTGCAAGGTAGGCAGGGACTGTAGAGAAATGTCAGAGCACTAAATGAGGTCTAAAATTCACTGAAAGCACTTGAT
Source organism: Gymnobelideus leadbeateri (assembly GCA_011680675.1). Lineage (NCBI taxonomy): Eukaryota > Metazoa > Chordata > Mammalia > Diprotodontia > Petauridae > Gymnobelideus > Gymnobelideus leadbeateri. Next base: position 147,665 of record WOXC01012183.1, on the reverse strand, counting down.
GTTCAGGGAAATGCTGGCAAAAAATAAATAGTGACTAAGGTTTTGTGGTGGTTTGGTCTATGTTTGTATCTTTAGAAAAAGTAGTAAAACAATGTGTTCTTATTAAGTCTAAGCCATAGGACTAGCATGGCCTGGGAAAGTTGTCCAGACTTCCCACACCTACTCCACTCTCACTAGCAAAGTGTTCTACACCCTAGGTTTGGGGTAAGACTTTGAAAGTGGACTTTCCCCTACTAATGGAATCTAGCTTATTCACCTATCTTTGATCTGCAATTATCAGACTCCTGTCAAACTCCTAATGCTTTCCATTTAGAGGTCATACATAAAAAATAAAGTCTCTAGGCACTTCTCTCCTCTCTTCTCCTCATCTTCTCCTTTCTCTCTCATCCCTTCTCCCCACCTCCCTTTTTCTCCCCTCTTTTCTTCTCTCCTATCTTTTCCTTTCATCTCCTCTCCCCTACTATCCCCTCCTCTCCTTTCCTCCAGACCTCCTCTCCCCTCTTCTTCTCCTCTCTCTTCTCCCCCTCTCTTTCCTCCCCACTTCTCTTACCCTCCCCTCCTCTTTTTTCCTCTTCTTCTTTCCCCTCCCCTCATCTTTCCTTTTCTCCCTTCTCCCCTCTTTTTTCTATCTCCCCCTCACTCCCCTCCTCCCCACCTATCTTCCCTCTTCTCCTCCTCCTTCAGACCATACACCAGATCAGACACATACAATATGTATTAAGTGAGAAATTATATATATATATAAAATATATATCAGCTATCTATTGCTTATATATAAGCTTATATAAATATAAGCTATCTATAGTTTATATATAAGCTTATATATGTGTGTATATATATATATACACATATATATAAGCTCTCACTCTCTCTCTCTTTATATATATATAAAATTTCTGTTCCATACACATAAAGTGTCCACAATGGTTTGATTTTTTTAAATCATTGGCAAGGAAGTTTTAAAAAAATACATGTAGATATACACTTGTCTAGTGAGAAGAAGTTTGCACTAATAATATGATTTAGAACCTAGTTATTACGCCCAGCCCAGCTGTTAAAAGTTCAAACACTAAACAAGTTGGCATCTTATCTTTCGCTCAGTAAAATGGGAATACGTACATATATACATAAATAAATGTAAGAAATTAAAATAAAGATGCCATCTGGCAATTAGGTGGCCCCAATGGCTAAGAGCACTGGATTTGTAATCAGGAAGACCTAAGTTTGAATCTTGCCTCAGACATCCACTAGCTATGACCCTGAGCAAATCACTTAAATCTCTTAGACAAAGTTTTCTCATCTATAAAATGGATGACAATAATGGCCCCCAATCCGTATATTTGTTAGGAGGATAAAATGAGATGAGATATGTGAAATGCTTTGCAAAGTTTAGAGCAGTAGGTAAACATGAGTTATTATTATTCAAAAAAGGTTATGAATATCGAAGCAATAAAATATATATACAATCCATTGTGTGCATGTATAATATGCAAGATGTAGGTATTATAAAGGTGATGAAGCGAATAGATTGTTGGTCCTGGAGTCAGGAAGATTCATTAACTTCCCGAGTTCAAATCCTGCCTCAGACACTTACTGTGTGAGCCTGGGCAAGTCACTTAATCCTGTTTGCCTTAGTTTCCTCATCTGTAAAATGAACTGGAAAAGTAAATGGCAAACCACTCTAGTATCTTTGCCAAGAAGACCCCAAATGGGTTCATGAACAAGCTGGACACAACTAAAAAATGACTGAACAATAAAAGTGTTATAGAAGAAAATTGTTTAGAACAATGGTAAACCTCCCTCACCCCCAATTGTTAGATCTCCCCCTTCACCAATTACTTTATGTTTACTTTGTACATATTTTAAATGTACTTATCTATGTTAAAATTATTTTCCCAAACATAATGTAAAATCCTTTAGGGCAAGAATTTTCTGGTCTATGTCTTTGTACCCCTAGGTTTAGAACATTGATCAATGCTTATTGAGTGGATGGATGAATGAATAAATGAATGAATCAATGTATGAAGCAAACAATGAAGTGGGGAATCAGGAAACAAGAATTCTAAAGTCTACCTCTGCCATCCATGTATTGTTGACCTTGGGCAAATAACGTAACCTTTCAGCACCTTAAATCACCTCATCTATAAAATAATGGGCTTGTACCTGATGACATGTGAGATCCCATCCAGCTCTGTGGAAGGAGTAAAGGGTGGGGTTGAAGAAGAGAGAGCATCATAGTAGTTAGTTTTTTATGAGGTCTGGTGCATGGGGTTAGATTTCACTGACTCGTTCTACTAAATTCACATTTATTAGAACACTATTGCTGACTTGCAGTTGCAAATTTAATTTTGTGGGACATTTTATGGTCATGAAAACCCTTAAAAATGCTGACCAGGTTATTAAGACTTTACACTGGCCTGTAGCCATGGGGTGAGAGTCCATGCATGAGGGAGCAGAGCCACAGAAATCCTCCTGTGACTGTATCAAATGGTCAGGACTGGGTAAGGTCCAGGGAAGTTAAAGCCCAGAGACTACTAACATTCTACAGCATCCAGAGACATCCAGGAAGAAATCTCCTTCTTGGAGGTTTTTGGGTGTTTTTTTTTTTTGTCCAAATTATTTTGGAACCAGAACAAAATATATCCAGATCTTCTGGTTTCTTTTTTTTTAAATCTGTTTTATACTCTGGATTCATTTACAATGCACCCCCCACCTCAATGACTTTCATGTCAAACTTCATTTACAGAACACAAACCAATCTTCAAACCAGCCAAACCCATCCCAGTCTCAGGGCTGGCATGGGGTAAAAGAGAGTGCCAGCTGGGCTTGACAACAAGCTTGAGCTCCTATCGCCTATGGGGCATCATCCTCCGCCACCCCACCCCCAGGAAAAAAGACTTATCGTATCAGAAGTAGTTTGAGAATCAAAGCCAAAAGAACATGCAGAGCTATGGGTGTGACATACCAACAGGAAGTGAGCAGGACTCACTGATCTCTTTCTTAAGGAGGGATCTTTGTTTTGTCCTTAGCTCAAATATACAGAGAACATTTTAATGATGTCAGGAGACAGCTTGGTGTCCAGAAGAAAGCTCCAGGTTTGGAGTGGGAAAACCTGGGTTCACTTCTAGGCTCTGTTATTTAAAGCCTACTTGACTTTGGGAAAGTCACTTCACTGGATTTCTTCATCTGGAAGATGAAAACCTTTTCAATTCTGAATCTATGATCCTAGGATCTCTAGATAGCTTTCATTTCTAAATCCTAGGATTTTATGTATTTTACATATTTCTTCTGTCTATCTCTCTTCTCTCCCTTTATTATTTTTACAGCCAATGTCTTAGTTCTGGTCCTTGTTACTGCATTTAGTTTCTTATAACAACAACAAATAATAATAATAATAAAGCTTCCTAATTTGTCTCCCTGAATCTATCCTTTTCTCTTTTGTCAGAGTAATCTTTCCAAGACATGGGTCTTAACAGGTGATTCTCTCAACTGAAAACCTGTAGCTCCCAATTGATCAATGGTCAAAGAATATGAACAGGCAGTTTTCAGATGAAGAAATCAAAGCTATCTATAGGCATATGGAGAAGTGCTCTTAATCACTTTTGATTAGAGAAATGCAAATTAAAATAACTCTGAGATATCACCATATGCCTATTAGATTGGCTAACATGACAAAGAAAGAAAGAAAATGACAAATGTTGGAGAGGATGTGGGAAAATTGGAATATTGATGCACTATTGGTGGAGTTGTGAACTGATCCAACCATTCTAAAGAGCAATTTAGAACTATGCTGAAAGGGCAATCCAAACTGGGCATACCTTTTGATCCAGCAATAGCACTACCAGGTCTGTATCCCAAAGAGATCATGAAATAGGGGAAAGGACCTACATGTGCAAAAATATTTATAGCAGTCCTTTTTGTGGTGGCAAAATATTGGAAATCTGGAGAATGGTCATCAATTAGGGAATTGAACAAGTTGTGATATATAAATGTAATGGAATACTATTGTGCAATAAGAAATGATGAATGGGAAGATATTAGAAAAACCTGGAAAGACTTGTATGAACTGATGCAAAGTAAAATGACCAGAACCAGAAAAATATTGTACACAGTATCAGCGACATTGTATGGTGATCAACCATGCATGACTCAGCTCTTCTCAGCCACACAATGATACAAGACAAGTACAAAGACCTCATGAAGGAAAATTATATCCATATCCAGATAAAGAATTGATGGATGGGGTGGCTAGGTGGCGCAGTGAATAGAACACTGGCCCTGAATTCAGGAGGACCCGAGTTCAAATACAGCCTCAGACACTTTAAAACTTACTAGTTGTGTGACCTTGGGCAAGTCACTTAACCCCAATTGCCATACCTTTCCCTCTCCAAAAAGGAAAAAAAAAGCTGATGGACTTTGAATGCCCATCAAAGCATATTTTTTCACTTACTTTATTCTTTCTCATGTTTTCTTTTTCCTTTTGATCTGTTTCTTTTTTCACAACTGTGACTAATGTGGAAATTTTTTTTATGATAGCACATATATGGACTATATTGAACTGCCTATCATTTTCACAAAAGGTAAAGGGGGAGGGAGTGAGGGAGAAAAATTTCTCAGGGAGAGTCTAAGCTGGAGGGAGGGAACTCAGCTAATTAGCACATGGCTCACCATTACAACTGACCTGATAGGTAACAGTCCCTGGGTCTTCCAGTAAAGAACACAGACGACTGCTTCTTCTGACCTCACTAGAATCCCAAGAAACACATTTCCATCTCTATTCATTGAAGACTGATTGGAAACGGTCTTCCCACAAGCTCAGTTGCTTTGTGGAATGGCCGCTGGAGTTCCTGGTTTTCCCTAGCTCCCAAAATCCTACATGGGTCCCCTTAGGCTGACATTTCCAAGGCAATTTGTGTACATGTTAGGGAAGGTTTGGGGGAGGGACAAGAGGCCCTTGTGTGAACATGGGAATCTGTTTCTCATCTTCATCAGGAGGGGACTTCTGGAAGGCTCTGGGGTCATCAGAGTACATTCTTTCTCTGCCTAATACAAACTAGATTCTGGGTTAAGCCAATTTTCACAAAGCTGTGAAACAGGCCAGGACCTTTCCCCTCCTCCAGCTCCCCCAGCCCCACGCCTAGCTGAGAGTGAGTCAACACTGACTCATTGTGAATCCTAACATGCTGTATTTCAGCTAAAATCTCTAGGACCTTTTTGCTGTTTTTGGACACATATGATGGTGGATCAGGAAAGAACATCTACATAGAATGGAAACAAGAAAGGGTCTCAGGTCATAGTGGGCCCCTGTCAGCTTACACAGAGTTCCCCCACCAAGGTCAATAAGTTGCTAGCCAGCTTCCCACATCTTTTCTCTGAGTCACTAACTTCCATCTGCCTAAGCTGAACAACAGCCCGGAGGACTACATGGAACAAGGGAGCAAGGAGTAAGGTCTACAGCAGAGAGAATGATCACATAGGTGAAGGAAAAAGCAGAGGTTTGGGATGTTGGGAGAAAGCAAAGGATGGGGAATAAAGTGCTCCTGGTTTGGAAACTCCACCCACTGGTGTAGCTAAGTTACTCATCTGTAACTTGCCTGTGACATTGAGAGGCTCACAGCCATGTCAAGAAGTCCTGAAGCCAAGTCATCCTGAGGTTCATCAATATGATCTCCAATTCTAAACTTCTGGTTACTGTACCTCTCATACTATGAGGGAGGTAATACCACATGCTGAGAAAGTTAGGTAGTACAATGGGTAGAGTGGCAGGCCTGAAAGCAAGAAGACCTGAGTTCAAATCCAAGCCCAGATACCATGTGACCCTGAACAAGTCACTGTCTGCCTCAGTTTCCTCATCTGTAAAATGGGGATAAGGATAGCAACCATGGCCCTAGTTGTTGTGAAGAGGAAAAGAGATCATAACTGGAAAGGGCCTATATAAGTGCTATATAAATGTTAGCTATTATGAATAGGACAGAAAGTCATACGATGCCTGAGATGAAATTAATTCTTTAACATGTTATAGAAGTCAGATAGGCAATTAATTATGCTATGCTTGGGGGCAGCTAGGTGGTGCAGTGAATAAAGCACTGGCCCTGGAGTCAGGAGGACTTGAGTTCAAATCTGGCCTCAGACACTTAACACACACAAAAACCTAGCCATGTGACCTTAGGCATGTCACTTAACCCCAATTGCCCTACCTTCCCCCCTCCAAAAAAAATAAAACAAAATAAAAAATTACACTATGTATGGCATTCAAAGCCCTTCATGACTTAGCCCCTCAAACCTTTCCAGTCTTCTCACCCCTTTACTCTCTAACACATCCTCTTCTGTCCAGCAACACTGGTGTCCAGGCTGTTCGATGAATAAGACGAAATATCCCTTGGCTCCAGGCATCTTCTCTGGCCATCCCCCACACCTGGAATGCTCTCCCTCCTCCATTCTGGCTACTGCCCTCCCTGGCTTCTTTTAAGTCCCAAGTAAAATCCCACCTTCCCCTGGAAGCCTTTCCCACTCTCCTTCCCTTTATTAATTATTTCCTATTTATCCTGCACATAGCTTGCCTCGTATATATTTGTTTGCATGTCATCTGCCCCATTAGATTGCTTAAGCTCAATGAGGGTAGGTACTGTCTTTTGCCTCTTTTTATATCTCCACAGCACTTGGCATAGAGCGGGCACTTAATGCTTACTGACTGTCCAATTTTGCACACATGCTGCCCCTGTCTTGGTGCTCCCTCATACTTACCTCTACTTCCTAGGGTATAGAGAGATCCACCAGGAATATTGGCATCCCACAAACCCCTGCCCTGTGGTTACTGTTCCTTGTGATTGTATCATTCACATGGTTTGACCAAGAGGAGAGCTTAGAAGTAAGGAGACAGAGAGGGTGGAAAGAGAGGATAAATAGCTGCATGGCAACTTCCCATTTTCCAAGTCCCAAAAGGTAAACACTGTGCAATGAGGGAGATTCGGAAAAGATAATGGTGCTTTCTGCTGCATCCTCTCCTATAAAAGTAAAAATGCCAAGTCTTGCACGCATCATCAACATTCTTGGAAGTCTATTTTAAAATGTTTTTGTTCTCCAGTATCCATTTCCTAATCCTCCTAAATTTTTCTTCTCAAAAGATCTTCCTGTAAATACCAGCAATACCCACCAGTTAACCTAGAGTAGGCAACTCCTAAGTTACAAACAGGTTGTTTTCCAAATGTTTGCTTGTAGAGCAATCGGTCTTTTGGAACTCAGTAACTGTTTCCCCATAACATCACTGGAATGAGTGGGAGCTCACACACAAAAGCCAATTTTACCAAAATGCCCTCATGATGCTATTCCAACTACACCTCATTGCCACTTATACTGGTGTTTCTATGGGCAAAAGACTTTGATTCCCACTCAGGAATATCACTCTCAATAAAGGCTGACTTGTTGAGGGGGGGTGGTTAAGAAAGAAGCAGAGAGTCACAGTAGTCCTAAGGACCAATAACTTGCTCATTCTCAACATTTTCATTAACACAGAGAACTGATAAAAAGTAGCAGAGGTACCAAAAGGTGAATTAGTCAAGTGTCTGACTTTCAAAACAGGTAGAAGAGTAGATTCCATTTCTGAATGCTCAGAAAAGAGGTGATTGCTCCTGACAGAGAGGTGATGAACTCAGGATGCAAAATGAAACATACCTTTTTGGATGTGACCAATATGGGAATTTATTTAGTGTGGCTGTGTTTATTTGTTACAAGGATTTGTAGATTTGATCTGTGACCAAATCATAGCCTTGACTCATGGAGTTTTCTTTTTTCCCTTTCTATTGGGGGAGGAGGGGAAAGAAGAAAAGGGGAACATGCTCATTAAAAAAAGAAAAGAAAATGTATAAAGACCAAAAAGAAAAGTTTATTATTACGAGTTAGCATAGATTCACTTATTATAGATTATGCCAAATTAATTTTATTTCCCTTTTTTGTGGTTGTTAACAATTTTGCATTTGTTTGTTTAAAATTCCTTCCTGAAAAAACTATTGATTTTTTTTACATCACATTCATTTCTAGGAACCTCCCTCCTCCCCCACCTTCAGGTTGAATCCTTTCTTATGACAAAGAAAAATAATTTTAGCAAAAGCAATCAGTGCAGTGACCCATTTGGACAATGTATACAACATTCTGTAGCAGTTGTACCTTGCCTTTCTAGAAAAAGGAGAAATATATATATTTCATTATATATTTTCCAGAAGGTTAACTGTTTATAGTTATAAACACAATGAATCCTTAAATTGAGTGAGTTGTTTGGTATTTGGGGGAGAATTGGGTTTAAGTGACTTACCCAGGATCACACAGCTAGTAAATGTCTGTGATCAAATTTCAACTTGAGTCTTCCTGACTCCAGGACTGCTGCTCTATCCACAGTGCCACTTAGCTGCTCCAGGAAGGTTTTTGACAAGATCTCTCATAATATCCTTATAGTCAAGTTATAGCATGGCACATGGAAAGTGTAGAATACTCAGAACCAGAGAACAGGGACTCAAATTCCCATTCTGTCATTTACTACTCATCTTACCTTGAGCAAAACACTTACTTGGACTCAGTTTCCTCATCTTTAAAATTAGGGGCCTGTACTCAATGACTTCTAAGGCCCATTCTAGTTCTAAATCTTTACCCTATGAGCCAACAAAATGAAGAAAAACATGGATTGGAATGGTAATGATGGATGGTTAAATAACAAGACAATTGATGTGTCAATGTAGACCCAGAGAGAGCTCTGTCCTTGACCCTTTCTGTTTTATATTTTTTCAGTGACTTCAATGAAGACATCAAAGGTATATTTAGTGAATCCAAGGATGTCTACACGAAACTAGGAGGGAATAACTAATATGCTTGAGACAGAATCGGGACTCAATGATCTCAGAAGCTTGAAACCAACCAAAACCAGCAAGAGGGAAATTAACAAACTGATGCAGAGTAAAATAAGCAGAGCAGCAAAAATAAAACCCCTAACCTTCACAACAATTATATAATAAATGGAAGAATGTTAAAAAAAAAAAGAAGCTGAATTCCGAATAGCTGAAAAACCAGTGAGCATTCTGGGAAACAAGGGAAGCTGCTACAGAATGTTGTCAGAATTGGACACTGCAGTGGATGCTTTTGCTAAATCAATTTTTATCACAACAGAAGATTAAACCCAGAAGTGAGGAAAAAGAGGAGGTTCCTAGAAATGAGTGTGATGACCCAAAAAAAAAAAAGTTTTATGATAAAGGGCATCAAAACAAAATTTTAGGAGGAATTTAAAAGGGATAAATGAAATATCCTACATTTAATTCAAAAAGCTAATTTTCAGACCCAGAATGGGGAAAGGCTAATTTGACAGCAATTCACATAAAAACAGTCTGGGTGGGGTTTAGTCTGTCACAGACTCCATGAGTCAAGGATATGATTTGATGGCAATTGAAATCCAAGGCTCCATTGATATCAAAGAAGTGAGAGTTTCATTGTTCTCTGAGCTGGACAGATCCCATCTGGAGAACTGAGGTCAGTTCTGAGCACCCCGTTTTATAAGGTACATTAAGAAATTATAGGGGCAGCTAGGTGGTGCAGTGAGTCAGGAGGATCTGGAGTCAGGAGGACCTGAGTTAGGATCCGGCCTTGGACACTTAACACACACACACACACACACACACACACACACACACACACACAGTAGCCTTGTGACCTTGGGCAAGTTACTTAACCCCAACTGCCCTCCAAAAAAAGAAAAAAAAAAGAAATTATAGGGCATTCATATAGTGTGGTATAGCAAAATAAGCCCTAAATTTGAAATGAGAAGATCTGAGATCTGGTTTTGCTACTCAGTATCTGTGTGACACTGATCAATTCATTTGATCCCTTTAAGTTTCAGTTTCCACTTCTGGGGTTGGACTGTCTCAGTAGTTCCTATTTAGTGTTTCTAGATGATGGTTCAAGTGGTTTGTGCTAAAAATGCTTTCATGACACCTTACACAACCAATAATAATATTTACCACTAGAATTCTTTATCTAGAGTGTTCATAATTAGAAGTAGAATAAATTTTATATTTTAAGATTATAATTAATATAAATTTTCATTTGGAGCTTTGTGGAGCAAAAGTTATCATTGTAGTTACTGTAAACACCTAATTAATAAATCAAAAAGAATATTATGAATAGTGTATTAAATTACTCTAGTGGTTCACAACGTTTCATTGTTGTTGTTGAAAGGGGTTCCTGGATCCAAAAGTACTGAGAACCACTGAACTAAATTAACTCTAATATTCCTTCAGGTATTACCATTGTAAAGTTCTATCATCCCGGTCAGAAGGTGGCTGTTGGGGTGGGGTGGGAGGCTAAGAGCTACCATCATATAAGGGAAGATTTGAAGGGAAGGGGGTAGTTTCAGTTTTTGGTCATGTTCCCCATTTGGGGTTTTCTTGGCATTGATTTGCCATTTCCTTCTTCAGCTTATTTTACAGATGAGGAAACTAAGGCAAAGAGGGTTAAGTGAGTTGCCCAGAGTCATATAGCCAGTATCTGAAGTCAGATTTGAACTCGTGAAGATGAGTCTTCCTAATTCCAAGCCCAAAACTCTGTCCACTGTGCCACTTGGCTGCCCCTGAAGGATGTGGAGGGGAACACAATTGTTATCTTCAATATTTGAAGACAGGTGAGAGTTGGCTTGCTTGATCTGTGTTGCCATAGAAGATGGGGAGAAGTTACAGAAATTTAGCTCAACTTAAGAGAGAAAACACGGGTAGCAATAACTTAACTCTTGATATTTGCATTCCAAAAGTTAACTTTCTATGTTTGCCTAGGAGAAGGCAAAGTTCTAAGTCAACTGCCACCCCCTTCTTTCCCCCAACATCATTCTAAATTGGAGCTTGTGAGGATGACAATGACAAAGGACTGAAAAGGGAAGCATATACATTCTTCTGCCATTGATTCATTTGGGTTATTTGTAAGTTGGGTTTTCTTGAAGGAGGGTGACCTGCAATGTCGATTCATCTTTGGTGTCTGTAGACCCTAAGTATTTGATGGCTGTTCTTTTCTCTCTTTAACTATGAGTGTGATAAACTCCCTCCCTATTCCCTGAAATGTCACACTCTGAGAGACACAAACTAGCCCAAGAAGTCAGTATCATCCTCACGTGTATGTCCTCCATGCTGGCAAAGATCAAATGTCCCAGCTTACATTTACATAGTGATTTACTCATGGAGCAGATAGTATAAATATTACCCCCAATTTATAGATAAGAAAACTGAGGCTCCAAGTAACTAGGTCACCCAGTTAATAAATGTGAAAGTTAGGACTCAAATCCAAGTCTTCCAAACGAAACATGGTGCCCTTTTCACTATGGCAAGTGAACATCTTGTCCCATTGTCCCAAGTCGTCTATGGGGAGAACCAGAGGCTCCTCCTTTCAAATGCCTTCAGATATCCTTTTAAAACTGTAGATGCTTGGATCCTAAGTATCCAGTCATATCACCTAAGAGCTGTTTATGCGAGTCAAGGCTACGAGACTGTGTACAATGTATAGATGTCAGAGGAAACATGCTGACTTTGTTTTTCAAGCCAAATTCTAATTTCAGTTGACTGGACAGTCACAAATGCCCTTTTGGGAGGTGAGTTGACCCTCTAGTCATTTTTCATAATGTCCCCCTCAACATTTCTGGGGTATCCTTTTTCTCTTCTACAAACCTAGTCTCCTGAGCACAGTGGGTGACGCCTCTTCTCCCTGATCCAGATCTGCTCTACCAACATTCTAGAATCTATGATGAGGGTCCTTACCTTCCAGCCATTATTTCCAGGAAGGAGAGGGAATAATCAAGGTGCCCTATGCTCAGAGTTGCTGTTGTTGTGTTTGTCCTTCATTTTCAAAGAGGACCATGTCATCAGGAAGATGATGACATGACTTGCAGTTGACTTGGATTTGCATGAGGAAGGGCTATGCAAGGTCACCAGCCTCACTTTGTCCTCCAGAACCATCTGGGTCCAGTAGCCAGATATTCATCAGGATGACTGGAGATGACCCAGGATGCCATGGGAGACCCTGGCCCTTTTAGGCTATGGCCTTTTCAGGTACTCACTGAGAATGAGCTAAGGCCCATTCAGTGAAAGTGAGTCAAGGGGGCCTGGAGTCAGGAAGACTGGGATTCAAATCCATCCTCAGACACTTACAAACTCTGTGACCCTGGGCAAACCACTTAACCCTGTTTGCCTCAGTTTCCTCATTTGTAAAATGAGCTGGAGAAGGAAATAGCAAACCACTCCAGTATTTTGCAAAGAAAATACTAAATGGGGTCACAAAGAGTTGGACAAAACCGACCAACCACAACAATGCTCAGAGTAATTATGAGACCTTTGGCAAGTATCATTTTAGTTCTCTTCACCTCAGTTGCCTCACCTGTAAAATAAGGAAGATAGGGGTGGGTGGGTGGTGCAGTGAGTAGAGCACTGGCCCTGGAGTCAGGAGGATCTGAGTTCAAATCTGACCTCAGACACTTAACACTTACTATCTGTGTGAGTGACCTTGGGCAAGTCACTTAACCCCAATTGCCCTACCTTCCCCCACTCCAAAAAGAGCAAAAAAATAAAATGAAATAAAGAAGATAGATTTGACAATGACCAGCATCTTCCGGGTTACAGATTTTGTAATCTTATCTGGTAAGAAGTGAAAATCTAGGAATTGCTTTACCCTCTCTGCTCCCACACTGCCACAACACTCCTCTCCCCAACCATGACTATTTCCACTGATCAACTTCTATAGAGGAATTCATGGATTCCTTCTCTTCCCTACTCTTTTCTGATAACCATATCTGGCCTTACTGAGCAAGAGAGACTAACAATATAGTATAATGGGTAGGACGCTGACATTGGCATTAAGAAAACCTGCGTTCAAATCCTTTCCCAGATATTCACTAGCTGTGTAACACTGGGCAAGGTACTTAACCTGTCAGTGCCTCCAGTTCCTCATTTGTTAGGTAACAAATTAATTAGTTAACAAATCAATTAATTAGTTATTACAAATTAATTAGTTAATTAATTAGTTGACAATTTAATTAACAAATAGAGAAATTAGATTCAATGACTCCCAAGATCCTTTCTAGCTCTAAGCCTTTATGGAGGAATGTGGTTCAAAACTAGGAAGCTTGAGGTGGTCAGAGCTCCCTGGAAAACTCATACATTTCACCCAAGGTATCCCATGTTTCCCTGAATTCCTTATATTCATCATTTCTTATGATGCAACAATATCCCATTCCCTTGATATACCATAACTTGCTCAGTCATTCCACAATCAATGAATGTCCATTTCATTTCCATTTTTTTGCTATCACAGTGAGAGCAGAGCCAGGAAAATGAGACACACAGTGACTCAAGAATAGAAATGAAAAAGAATGCTAAAATGAAGCTAAATGCTGTGGAATTATGACCACCTACCTTGGCCCCAGAGAAGAGTTGGGGAAATGAGTCTTCCTCATTTTGTAAGCTCATAGATGTAGAGCCCTTTGGTCCAACTTCTTCACTTTTCCCGAAAAAAGGGAAGTGAATCATTGCCCAGGGTCACATGGCTAACAAGTGTGAAGTGAGATTTGAAACCAGGATTTCCTGACTCTAAAAGTACTACTGCTCTATCCACTCTACAACACTACCTCTTAGAGAATGTTTTCTGAGTTTTTTTAAAGTAGGTAATGCACTGTCTCTTTCATGCCTGCACATTTTATGGAGCCTGTTTCTACCCTTTTCTGTTGCACATACTGTAGAAAACCTGATGTTTTTCTATCATTTTTTTCCTTAGTATTTAGTATCTTTTTTTCATCAAATGCATACTTAAAAGTTTCCACATTGAATCTAATTACACTAAGTCCTCAAACTTTTTTTAGTTGCTATTTTTTCCATTTTCCTTGTGGGCAATTGAAACAGCTTGATTAATAATAACATACATATGTTTAATTTTTTAGTGCTGTCTATTTCCTCCCCCTCCAGAGGTTGAATAAACCTAACCCAAGAAGGTCATACTGTACCGTACAAACCTCTCTCGGGCAAAGAATAGCATTTCAATTTGTTGCAAAATCCTCCTATATACTCTCTTCATTTAGAAAAATTCTGGAATCTCAGTGACCATTGAGTCCAAGTTTTACTTGAATAAGACACCTCTTTACAGCTTTGGCACCAGGTGGTCACCCAGACTTTGCATGAAGACCTCTGATGAGGCATAACCCACCACTTCCTAAGGCAGCCCATTATACTTTTGGACTGAGCTAATCTTTTTTTTTCTTTTCTTTTTGGAGGGCAATTGGGATTAAGTAACTTGCCCAAGCTCACACAGCTAGGTTTTTGTTCATGTGTTTTAAGTGTCTGAGGCCAGATCCGAACTCAGGTCTTTCTAACTCCAGGGCCTGTGCTCTACTCACTGTACCACTTAATCTCCCCCTGGACTGAGCTAATCTTAATGACTACTGGATGCTACAGTAGATAGCATTGGACCTGGAGTTCAGGAGGATCTGAACTCAGATCTGGTCTCATATACTGACTAGCTGTGTGACCCTGGGCAAGTCATTTAACTCTGTTTACCTGAGTTTCCTCCTCCATAAAATGAGCTGGAGAAAGAAATGTCAAACCATTCTAGTATCTTTGCCAAAAAAAAGCCCCAAAATGCAAATGGGGTCATGAAGAGTTGGAAATGACTAAAGAATTATGATCACTCTCTTCTTAATGTTATGCTTAAATTTTTCTCTTTGTGACTCCTCCCTATTGCTCCACATTTTGCCTATAAAGTTTAGGTAGAAGTAATTCTCTTGACTATGAGACAGTCCTTTAAATACTTAAAGAAAGTACTTGTGTCCCCCTCCTCCTTCCTGAGTCTGCTTCATAAATCTCTCCAGTTCCTTTGACCGGTTCTTATATAATTCAGAGCCCCTTCTTCATCCTTGTGGCCCTTCTCTGGTGTCTCTAGCTTACCAATGTCTTTCCAAAAATGTGCCCAGAACTGAGCACAATAGTCCAGATGCGAACAGATCAAGGCAAAATGAAGTGGAACCATCATCTCCAGATGCCTTAAAGTCAGGTCTCTCAATGAAGCCCAGGATCACATTATCATCAATATGACAACCAAGTGCCTAGCAAGACCTTAGTTGGTGGCTAGAATTACATATCAGAAGCTTGCTTTCTTTCATGGACAAACAATAAGTTCCCTTAGTATGAATAGGGACCTCAAAATAATCTGGAGAACTCAACCAACAAGCTATGCTGGAACTGGGCCATTGTCAAAGATGGAACTGTTGCCTACAAAGACTCACGTAACGTGATCCATAAAAACTGAAGAACCATGGTGTTAATAGATGTCACCTTTGTAAACATTCATAAACTCCAAGCTACATGTGGCAAGGACTTTCTTTTTATTTAATCTTTTTGTCTTTATTAATTTGTTTGCTTTTAGTTTACAAGATTCAGTTCCACAATCCCTTGAATTTCAAATTTTCTCCCCCTCCTTTTCTCCCCCCCCCATTTCAGCATGCAATCAAGTATAGGATCTGCAAATACTCTCATATTAGACATTAGTCAGGTTATAAAGAAGGATTGTAACCGATGGAATGAACCATGGGAAAGAGGAAACAAAACCAAACAAGAAAAAGAAAGAGAACAGGTAGTTTGCTTCAATCTATATTCAAACTCTGTTCTTTCTAGTTCTTTCTCTGGATGTAGACATCTCTCTCCATCATGAGTCTTTTGGAGTTGTCTTATAACCTTGCATTGCTGAGAAGAGTCCAGTCTATCAAAGTTGGTTGTCACACATATGTTGTGTCTGTAATTGTGTACAAATTTCTCCTGGTTCTGCTCTTCTCACTCAGCATCAGTTCTTATAAGCCTCTCCAGGTATGAGAGGCTTATATGAAGTCTGTCTGCTCCTCACTTCTTATAGCACAATAGTATTCCATTACATTCATATACCACAACTTGTTTAACCATTCCCCAATTGATGGGCATCCCCTTAATTTCCAATTCTTTGCCACCACAAACAGAGCTTCTATAGATATTTTTGTAGATATGGGTCTTCCTCCCACTTCCATGATTTCTTTGCAATACAACCCTAGAAGTGGCATTGCTGGGTCAAAGGGTATGCAATTATTTATAGCCCTTAGCACATAGTTTCAGATTGCTCTCCAGAATGGTTGAATCAGTTCACAACTCCACCAACAATGCATTAGTGTTCCAATTTTTCCACATCCTCTCCAGCATTTGTCATTTTCCTGTTTTGTCATCTTAGCCAATCTAACCAGTGAGATGTGGTACCTCAGAGTTGTTTTGATTTGCATTTCTCTATTCAATAGTGATTTAGAGCATTTTTTCATATGCTTATAGATATCTTTAATTTCTTCCTCTGAAAACTGCCTGTTCATAGCCTTTGACCATTTTTCAATTGGGGAATAACTTGTATTCTTATAGATTTGACTCAATTCTCTGTATATTTTCGAAATGAGGCTTTTATCAGAGACACTGTTTGCAAAAAGTCTTTCCCAGTTTTCCACTTCCCTCTTAATCTTGGTTACATTGGCTTTGTTTGTACAGAAGCTTTTCAATTTAATGTAATCAAAATTATGACAGGAACTTTCAAAATGTAGAGACATAGCACAGGAGACCAAAATCAAGTGGGAACAAGAAGAGGTGAATATCTTCCCTATTGTCACAGTTTTTTTGTCTGGATTTTGTTTTTGATCAAGGAAGCTTTCAATCAGCTTAGGAAATAGGTACCATCCAAGAGTGGAACCAAAAGGCCCTCCATGGACCACATCCCATGTGAACTCGATGAACAATATGTCAGCAAAGAAGAATTGAACAAATGACTGAGTCAAGCAGATTTGTTTACAAGGGGCTCAGAGGGAGTAACCTATGCTGGCTAGTGCAGATGTCTGATGTCCAAAAGCAATGTGGTTCGATGAAAAGAACATTGGCTTTAGAATCAGAGGACATAGGTTTAAATCCAGTCTCTGACATTTATTACCCATGTGACCTTGGGCAAGTCATTTAGCTTCCCTACAACAGTCTCTATATCTATAAAATGAGAAGACGGGACTACAGCAGGGGAGGGAAACCTGTGGCCTCCAGGTCACATGTGGCCCTCTAGGTCCTCAAGTGCAGCCCTGTGACTGAATCCAAACTTCATACAATAAACCCCCTTAATAAAGGGATTTGTTCTGTAAAATTTGGACTCAAACGGCCGCACCCAAAGACCAAAGCCACATGTAGCCTCGAGGCCTCAGCTTCCTCACCTCTGGACTAGGTGGTCTGTGAAGCTCCTTCTTGTTCTAGATTCATATTCTTTTTTTTTTTTTAAGCAATTGGGGTTAAGTAACTTGCTCAAGGTTTCACGGCTAGTCATTATTTATGCGTGGGTGCTCATTTTCTGAGTCCGGATTCGATCCCGGGTCATCCCAACTCCAAGGCCGGCGCCCTTACTCACTGTGCCACCTAGCCGCCCCTCTAGATTTATATTCTTATGATTCTCTGACATTCAGACAATTCTAGATCAAGGATTCATAATCTTTGGTGGAGCCATTTTTGTGGGCACATTTGGCTCATGACTCTAAATCATCGATCAGGTTCTAAGAGCTGATCCAATCTGAATGTCTATTTCATAGGCAGCTTTATTCATTAAAGTAATTGGATCACAAATCACAAATCACTTCTAGTCAGGCTCAGTCCATGACTCCCTAAACTATTTCTTCTCTCCCTAGTAACCTTCTTATGCTTCCAACATGCTACATTCTTCTCTCTTAGTGGGCTCCTCTCCAAACCCTCCATCTAAAGAAGTGTTCGCACCAGTCAGGCTCACTACAGACCCTCACTTCCCCAGAACTTCCCTCCCTGGATTCTCAGTTCCTTTTTAGGTGTTGTCTTCCCCAATTAGAATATAAGCTCCTCGGGTGGCTAGGTGGCGCAGTGAGTAGAGCACCAGCCCTGGAGTCAGAAAGACCTGAGTTCGGGATCCGGCCTCAGACACTTAATGCACACACAAACAAAAACCTAGCCTTGTGACCTTGGGCAAGTTACTTAACCCCAATTGCCCTCCAAAAAAAAAAAAAAGAATACAAGCTCCTTGAGGGCAGGGGACTTTCCCCCCTCATACTTGGATTCCCAGAATTTAGCACAGTGCCTGACACATAGGGCTTAATAACGAGTTTTTCCATTTATGGTGAGTTGGGAGGAATGTCAGGGTCCATTTGGTACAACAGTTGTCAAAGTGTGGATGAGGACCACTGGGAATCCCCAGGAAACTTTCTGGGGGGTCCATGGAGTCAAAACTAATTTCATAATAATACAAAGATGTTTTAATTTCTAATATGATCAATATCGATGAGATATAATCCATAGAAACAAAAGTGCCCTGGGGGGGGTCAATATTTTTAAGAGTTTTATAGGGTCCTGAGAGCAATGCATTTGAGAACTGCTGAGCTAGTACAACCTTCTCATTTTTCAAATGAGGAAACTGAGGCCCATAAGGGTTAGGTGACTTGTCTAAGATGGAAGGTAGCAAGGGGCAGAGTCAGGAGTTTACTCAATTCTTGTGACTCCACCTTCAGCAGGTGTTGAAAGCAAAGCCACAAGAGGCAGATTTGGTTTATTGGATAGAGTGTTGTACTTCTCAAATTATCTCTGTGACCCTAAGCAAGTTGTCTGGGGCTCAGTTTTCACCTGTAAAACAGGAAAAATAGCACTCCACAGGGTTGTTG
This sequence comes from Gymnobelideus leadbeateri, assembly GCA_011680675.1. Lineage (NCBI taxonomy): Eukaryota > Metazoa > Chordata > Mammalia > Diprotodontia > Petauridae > Gymnobelideus > Gymnobelideus leadbeateri. The sequence continues at coordinate 128,947 of WOXC01012183.1, read as the reverse complement.
TGAGGATCTAATAAAATAGTGTATTTAAAAAAATTTTGTGTGTCTTTTTGGAGAGGAAAAGGCAGTGCAATTGGGGTTAAGTGACTTGCCCAAGGTCACACAGCTAGTAAGTGTGTCAAGTATCTGAGGTTAGATTTGAACTCAGTTCCCCAAAATAGTGTATTTAAATGTCTTTTTAAAAAACACCTCAGGTGTATCAGCTAGTAGTAGAAAGAGTATTATTATATCACTATTTTTATTAATGTTATGCTACTCACCTCCAGACAGAGGTAATGTACACAGAATAAAAATTGAGGCTTTTTTTTCCCGACATGGCTAAAGCAGGAATTTGCCTTGCTTGACTATACAGGTTTGTATGGTTTTGTTTTCTTTCTTTCTCAATATGGAGTTGGGAGGGAAAAAATTTAGAGATGAAGATCAAATTGAATTTTAAAAAATTATTATTAATGCCAACTGCATATTTAAATGGAATGAGCTCAGTGCTGGGAATCTGTGGAGATGGGATCTAGGCTGGTATTGCTCCCATTTTTATGGGACTTTTTGCCAATCAAAGCTTCTCTAGTATTACACCATCAAACACACATATGCTGCCATCAATGCCCTCACTCCCTCCATAGGTAAGATTAAGAAAATTTTCCTTACGGATATTCTGAGGATGGAATGGAAATCTGTATGAGGCATAGGCTCCCGGAATCAAAGAAGGCAAAGTTGGAGTAGTCTTTTGAATCATCTGGTTCAACTGCTTTCATTTTATCGATAGGGAAACTGAGGTCCAGAGAACATATGTGATATTATAATAATAATGACAACAATAATAAACATTTACATAGTGCTTTAAAGTTTACAGAGCACTTTGCAAACATTATCTCATTTTATCCTCACAATATCCCTGAGAGGCAGGTGCTATTTTTATCTTTATTTTACAGGTGAGGAAACTGAGGCAGAAGGCAGTTAAGTGATTTACCCAGGGTCACTCAGCTAGTGAGTACCTGCATCTAAGTCCAAGTTACACACCATTAGAACAGATAATATTGGCACCAGAATCTAAGTGCTATGTGTATCTTGGTGAATGAAAAAGGAATACTGAGTTGCATGGTAACATCTCTTGTGTTCCTTCCCTTTTCTAATTTCTTAATTTGCCATAAAATAAAGTCCTTGGCACTGCTTGATGCTGTTTAGCCTTGACAAATTCACAGGGCTTCCTGCCTATGTCTCACCCATTGTCTTTGGGTGCAGATTTTCCTCAAGTTTTGGTCTTTAGACCTTTTTATAGACCACAGCTCATCTTACCAGATAACTAATTTCCAAAGTCTTTTCTCTTATCTCCTACAATAAACTGGTATCAGGTTGACTGATTTCCTGTCTATGGAAACTTTTTCCTATCTTTGGAACACTTCAAAACCATTATAAGATTTTACTAGGTCATCCCATGGAGTTGGACCTGTGAAATTTTCCCAAATATTTCTTTCTTGGCTTATTTTCAACATTAGCAACTATTTAAAAAAAAAAACAAGATCTTCTTTATTTCTGGAATGTCCACACCCTTTTAAATATTTGGTTATCATGACTTTTCCATTTATTCTCCTGGGGTGACTTTGCTTCTCCGGGAAACGGATGGGAGCTCAACAAAGGATAATTACATTTGTAAGTGATATTAATGAGTAATGAATTTCTAAGTCCCAGAGCCACTAGTGTCTCTATGGACAGTCAAGTTAACCAGCATTTATGAGACCCCTACTATGTGACAAACCCTGTACTAAGAAAGATTAAAAAAAAAGGACCTGCTGTCAAGGGCTCACAATTTACTCGGGGAAGACAACATGTTGATAACTATGTACAGGATATATACAAAATAAAATGGAGATGATCTCAGAGGGAATGCATTGAGGATGATGGGAAAGGCTTCTTGTAGAAGGTGGGATTTTATTTTGAGACTTGAAGGAAGGCAGGGGAGCCAGGAGTCTGAGAGTGAGGAGGGAGAGAACAGGCATGGGGCACAGCTGGTGAATAGGACAGTCAGGAGATGGCATATTTTACTTGGGGATATTACAGAAGGTTATGTGAACACTTGAGTTTTAAGCCACAATATGGGAACACTTAAAGATGTTCAGGTGAAATGGGAGAGACAGTTTGGCTTAACAGACAGAGTACTGTGTGCCATGAGGTCAGGAAAACGTGAGTTTAAATCCTTCCTCAGAAGTAGCTGGGCTAGATTGTTATTCAGTTGTTTTTCAGTCATATTCAATTCTTCCTGACCTCATTTGGGGTTTACTGGACAAAGATCCTGGAATGGTTTGCCATTTCCCTTTCCAGCTCATTTTACAGATGAGGAAACTGAGGCAAAAAAGTTATTTGGGATTTTCTTCTTGGCAAAGATACTGCAATAATTTGCCATTTCCTTCTCCAGCTCATTTTATAGATGAGGAAACTGAGACAAACAGGGTTCAGTGACTTACCCAGGGTCACCCAGCTAGTAAGTGTCTGGAAAATCCAGATTTGAACTCAGGAAAATGAGTCTTTCTGGCTCAAATTCAAGTGCTCTATCCACTGTGTCACCTAGCTGCTCTCCAGGGGTCATGTGTGAGCAATCACAGATTCTCAGGGCTCTAGGCAATTCTCTAAGACTCTGAGTGGCAACTGAGGTGCTATCTGCCTTTGAATAGGGAGTTTCCATACCAGGAGTTCCTTAAACTGATGAAGACACAGGTCATTGAAAAACAAAGAAGAAGAAAAAAAACCCAAAATACATGAAAGGAAGATCTTGATCTGGCCAGAGAAGAGAAAGGTATAAAGGTATTTATTTAAGCCATTCCCCTTATAACCAGATGGTAGAGGGACAAGTTAAAGACTATGTAGAAGCAGAGAGGCTTTGCACAAGGTAGGCCTTTGATAAATGTTTGTTGAATCAAATTTGTTAAATGAACAAACTCTGTAGGTCATGACCAGTGTTTCTTTCCGTTTATATTTGAAAACATTTAATTCCATTAATTGCAGACCTGTGTGTGCCTTTAGAGAACGCATCATCTCATCCTTTAAGAGGGTAGTAGGGGCAGCTAGCTAAGTAGCACAGGGGCTAAAGTACTAGCCCTAGAGTCAGGACGACCTGAGTTCCAAATCTGGTCTCAGATAATTACTAGTTGTGTGACTCTGGATAAGTCACTTAACTCCAATTGCCTCAAAAAAAATAAAGGGAATATTAAAAAGGGGGTATTGACAATAATAATTTGTATTTATATAATATTTTTAGGTTTTACAAAAAACTTTTCCCATAACAATGCTGTGTGGTGACTCAAACCGTATGCATCTAATTCCACCTTTTATATCTCCGAGCCTTGGTAACCACATCAGTAAAATGGAGAGGACTCTTTTCAACTCTTTAAATTTACCTGCATCAAAGGGTTTTTCAAATTATTGATAGAAAGTAAAACATTCTGTCAATGGCAGTTGTTGACTTTGCAAAGCAGTGCTCCTATCAGATATTGCCATGATTGGCTTTTGGGGATGGGTGGCATTCTGTATAAACTCCCTTTTGAATGGATTTGAGATCCCATTTTCTGTGAACCCTACCCTCCACTTCAGTAGATACCACAGTTGGTCACTGCCCTTTCTTCTTTCCTCCCCCAAATTTCAAGGAACCAGAGAACCATCTGAGATAGGATCTTGACGTAGGGTCCATGACTTTGTTTTTTGTTTGTTGTTGTTTTTAATGGATAACTATATTTCAATAGAATTAATTTCCTTTGTAATTCTGTGTATTTGATTTTATACATTAGAAATGTTATCCTGATAAGGGGCCCATAGCCTTCGCCAGACTGGCAAAGGATTCTAGGACACACACACAACATTAAGAACCCCTGGTCTAAGGATGCTCTCAGAAAAACCTGGAAGGACTTAGATGAACTGAAGCAAAGTGAAATAGGCAGAAGCAGGAGAGCATTATACACAGTAACAGCAATGGTGTGTTCTCAGTAATGATCTAAGACAATTCCAAAGAACTTTGATGAAAGGTGCTGTTCACTTCCAGGGAAAAGAACTGGTGAATCCTGAGCCTGAAAGCACATTGAAGATACTTTTTTCCTTACTTTATTTTTCTTGGGGGTTTTTTGTCTTTCTTTCGAAGTGTGACTTACATGACTAGCATGGCTACATGTATACCTATGTATATTCTATGTATAATGTATAATAGATGTCAAATTGCTTATCTTCTCAGTGAGGGGGGAGAGGAGAAAGAGGGAGAGAATTTGGAACTCAAAATTTTAAAAAATAATATAAAAATTATTTTTACATGTAATCAGGAAAAAATATAATACTAAATTTAATTTTAAAAAAAGATCCTCTGCTCTAGACTGATACCTGAACACCCTCTGGGGGTAGTCCAGCTGCTACCCAGAACTCTGATGCTTAGGAAATTCTTCTTCAATTGAGGAAGACTAACTTACCCTATTGTTAAATTATGTAACATTTGATAAAATCCAAGGTAGGTCCAGCTATTTTGAATTATGGGTCCTCAATGAAACCTTAAGGAGAAGCCACTCCTGCTTTCACCACCTCCCAATGCCCTCCTGTAGAGTTGGGGAGCTTAGTTCAGAGCAAGAAGAGATATAAAATGCAGAGAATTTCCCTCCTGGGTGGGCCTGACGACGTTGTAAATATACTATTCCTGGATGAGAAATCAAGTAATTGTTTTCAGACGCCCTTCCCTGCAGAGATTGTGTGTTGGAATGAAAATGAGAAAATCATGTGGGCCCATCATAACCTAGGAACCCAGATCAAACTAAAATGGAATTGGCAGGGCAGAGGTATAGTGGTATGTGGCTGAAACTGATCCATTCAGCCACCTGGCACAATGGGTCCTCTCTGGCCTTGCTTCATGCTCTTAATTACCACGAAGAGCATTAGCATGTTCTTCAATGGATAGAATGTTAGACTTGGGAGTCGATCCTGAGTTCCAATCCTGCCTTAGGCACTTGCAAAAAGCATGACCCTGGGCAAGTCATTTACCATCTCTTAGCCTCAGTTTTCCCATCTGTAAAATGGGGATAATGACAACATCCACTTCATGGGGTTGTTATGAAGACCAAATGTAAAATGCTTTGCAAACCTTAAAGCACTGTATAAATGCTAGCTATTATTATGTTGATTAACATCATTAACTATTAAATACTCAATTTAATAGCAATAGTGATGATGATGATGACCAGAAGAATTAGAAGGAGGGAGAGGAGGAGGAAGAGGAGGAAGGTCAGGTATAGTAATTCAGAGAAAAAGAGAGTTTCATCCACCTTCATTCTCTGTGGCTTCCTATCACCTTTAGGAACTAATTAATTGTTATGGGCTTTTAGGCAGGCCCGAATTCCAAGGCATCACCTTCCTAGAACACCCAACCACTTTGCATTTTGAAGGCTTCCTCTAGTTCCTCATTGAAAGCTTTCTATGGTTCAGTGGGAACAGCACTGAAATTAGAGTCAAAGGTCCTGGGTTCTAATTCCCACCCCCACCACCTGTATGACTAACCTCTCTGGGCCTTAGCTTCCTTATATGTAAAATAAATCTAGGATCCTAGGAAATCTACCTTCATCCTATAACAAAAAGAAATTAACTTAACTTCACTATTATATCAGTTAGCTTCTTCATATAATCAACATTTTTTCCTGAATTAGAATTATGAGATATGCCTAGCCTTCTACACCTGCTAATCACATAAGCCCATCCCTCAAGTTCCCTTATAAATAATTATTTCCCCTAAAGAAAATGGCTTCCTATACCAAAGTATCTCCCCTAAAGTTACCCTCTCATGATTCAGCTTGGCATGGAAGTAAATCTGGGTTATAACTAATAATAATGTTGCTGTAGTTCAATCATTTCAGTCATGTATGACTCTTTGTGACCCCATCTGAGGAAAGACACTGGAGTGGTTTGCCATTTCCTTCTTCAGCTTATTTCACAGATGAGTAAACTGAGGCAACTAGGGTGAAGTGACTTGCCCAGGGTCACAGACCTAGAAAGCATCTAAGGTCAGATTTGAACTCTCCTGACTCTGGGTCTGGCACTCTATCTATTGACCACCTAGCTTCCCCAAAAATAATAGATATTGATATTTTGTGTTTCCCTGTGCAACCTGGGCAAGTCATTAAAAAATCTCAGTGCCTTGGATAACTCCTTAAGTCTTTTAGATACAGAAAAGGTGCCAGCCTACATTGGTGGAGGGTGTCTGAGGAGCTCCCAAGACTAATGGAAACCCCGGTCTTATCCTTGTCCCCCATCTTTTGTTTCTATATTCCCTTCACTGCTGAAGCTATCCTTCCCCTTCCCTTCCCTAGTTCAACACCTCTTGCAACAAACAGAAAAGGGGAAAAGCAATTCAGCAAAGCTAACCAGCCCACCTATTCTGTGTTGCACACCATATATAGCATTCCAAAGCCATAGTCCTGGACCCCTGAAAAGAAGGAAATGACACTGATAATTTTCCCTTTCCCCTGTACAACCCAGCACCCCCCCCCTGCCCCCAGGGTCTTAAAGGCTATGCCAACAGAGTACAAGCTCTTAGGCAGAGTACCAGCTGCAAAGGCTTCAGGTATGGGTAAGGTGCTAACACCTGAGGACCAGCCTAGCCCAGTTCGAAAAGGATGAGCACCAGATGATGAATGCTTGAGAGCACAGCAAATCCTTGAAGCCTACCTACCAAATTGGAAGGACTGTGATCTACACTGGGGCCTCCCTTCATACACACCAGTGGAATTAGTGATCCTTTGGAGCACAGAACACCACAGTAATGCCTAGAGTACAGGCCAGGTGTGCTAGTGCACTCTGGGGAAGAATTTTCATTGGCCCTTTCCTGAAGGTACATAAGCCTAAGGATAACAGTGAGAACTCCCCATTCCAGTCCATCCTCCATTCAGTTACCAAAGAGATCTTCCTACAGTCCAGATATGACCACATTACCCCCTTACTCAATAAACTCCAATGGCTCCCTATCACCTTCAGAATCAAATATATAATCTTCTGTTTGGCATTCAAAGTCCTTCCTTGTGTAAAGGCAGCCACACTGGCATACCCAGGATGGCTGCTAGCACAGGTTCTTAGATTTGCTTTACTAGGAAAGATAGCTGTTTGACGGGTCAACAAGCTTTTTTATTACATTCACTAGTTCAGGGGAAAAGTCAGCACCCTGAACTTCAGAGAAAATACAAACAGAGAAATAAAGACTAACAGACAGGGCTCTGACTGCCTGAATCAATGATACACTTTACATATGTCCCTGGATGGAGAGAGCCTTTACATCCGAGCAGTCAGGGGATTCTGAACATGAGACCACTCAGAATCTGGACTAGGGAATCACAAGATCCTTTGCATAAGTGAACCCCCAAAGCAAAATGCCAACTCAAAGTATAAATACACATCTCAGAGACAGAAGGTGTCACAACCCTCTGATTCAGTGCCTAATTAGAAATTAGTGAAGGTGTGAAAGCCTTCCCACAAGCAAGCCTGCCCTAAGTGAGCTTCCCTTAATGGGCTCTACCTGAGGCCTATTAATGGGCAGGGAAGATTTTAAATCCCATTAGCATTACACCTTGCTCTCCACTTTTCCAGTCTTCTTTCATCTTATATCCCACTCCATATACTCCATCTGGTAGCGCTGGCCTCCTTGCTGTTCCTTGGATAAGATATTGCACCTCCCATTTTCTGACAATTGCTACTGGCTGTCCCCCATGCCCTCCCTCTTCAACTCCACCTCCTGGCTTCCTTCAAGCCCCAACTAAAATCTCAACTTCTGCAAGAAGTCTTTCCCAATCCCTCTTAATTTTAATGCCCTCTCTCTGTGATTACCTCCAATTTAATAGATAGTTATTTACATGTTGTCTCCCTCATTAGACTGTAGGTTCCTTGAGAGCAGGTACTGTCTTTTGCCTTTTTTATATTCCCAGAGCTTAGCACAGTGCCTGGCACACAGTAGATAATCAATATTTTTTGAGGGGAGGAGGCAAGGCAAGTGTGATTAAGTGACTCGCCCAAGGTCACACAGTAAGTGTCAAGTGTCTGAGGCTGGATTCAAACAATCAATACTTATTGACTGACTGAGAACCAGGGATGGAATCTTGCATGTTTAAATACCACTCACTATAAATCTCCAGGCCTCAGTTCTATTACCCATAAAACAAGGTGTTTGGGCTAGATAATCTCTCAGGGCTAGATCTCTCAGGGCTAATGTCTTAAATCTCTACAGAGTTCTATGGTCTTGTCCTAGGAGGGAAACACACCACACACTCTTTGCTTTGGAGGAATCTAAGATCTTGGTCATAGCTGAGGACTGGCTTGTTCTGTGATGAATGCTCTCTCTGATGTTCTATGAGATCTGAGGTCATTGGATCATAGACCTAAGGCTACAGGGGATCTTAAAATGTATCTAATCATATGATCATGGATCTGGATCCTCAAGAGACATCAAAAGTCATCTGGCAAAACCCTCTCATCTTACAGATAAGAAACTGGGGCCCAGAGTGGTCAAGTCACTTGCCAAGAGCAAACGAGTAATAAGGGGAAAAGGTTAGGGCCAAACCCAAACCCATTTTTAAATTTCCTAAACCCATTTCTACTTTACTGCACCACCATTTTTCTTATAAGGTGCTGGATCTGAGCCCCTACTCACTTTTCTGGTGACTATTCCTAACCTGTGTAGAAGGCTCTTTAGCTCAGGAAAGAATAGGATTTGACATTTGGAAGGAACCTTGGAGATTTTTTTTATTGATACTCTTTTTCTGCATTATGGCCTCTTCCCAATGCTTTTTCTCCTACCCATTTAGACCCCCTTCTTTACAAGACATAAGTATGATAAAGCCAAACAAATCAACACACTGACCATATTTTCAAGTGTATGCTTCCTTCTATACCCTGTAGCCCCCCACCCTCTGCTGAGGACTCCCTCACTAGCAGAACTCTGAAGATATGACCAGGCATCAACACCATCATTTTACAAATTAGCAAAGGAAGGGGAAAAATAGCTTGTCTGAGGCCATTTAACTAGTTAGCTAGAGAATCAGGAATGAAACCTGGCTCTGGACTCACATGACCCCACACTCCGCACAGTTCTGAACTTTGTGCTGTGTTAATGTCATTGGGCTCTGGGGACTCCACTTAATCTCTTTTATGGGCTCTAGGCTTCATCTTGAGCTTGACAGGCAACAAACACTTTTATCAAAAATCAGGGAGAAATGGGGTAGGTGTAAGTAGACAGCAGAAAACTCAGAAACGAGGAACAAATCACTTGCTTCTTATTAGCCAATAGTTTCATTGTCTTCCCTACTAAACCCATTCTCAATAAATCAAGACAGACTGATTTAGGCTCTGTTGTTGTTCAGTTGTTCCAGTCATATCCAACCCTTTGTGACCCCATTTGGGATTTTCTTGGCAAAAATACTGGACTGGTCTGCCATTTCCTTCTCGAGCTCATTTTATAGATGAGGAAACTGAAGCGAAGTTATTTGCCCAGGGTCAAAGCTAGGAAGTGTCTGAGGCTGAGGCCAGGTTTGAGCTCAGTTCTTCCTGACTTTGAGACCAACTCTATCCTCTACATTAGGAGTTCTTGATTTTTTTTGTGTAACCGGCTCTTTTGGGAGTTTAGTAAAGCCTGTGGATGCCACAGAATAATGATTTTAAATGCACAAAACAAAATACATAGATTACAGAGGAAACAAGGTATAATATAGTTATAAATTTTTTTCTTCTTTTATTCATTTTGAACTTAAATACATAAAGACAAAAAATGAACATTTCCATGTACACAGCACAACATAAAAAGAGGATTCCCTATAAAACCATGAATTTATATTTCATACTGTTTACTTTTTTGAAATACACATTGTTTTCAAAACCTCTTTGTTTTCTATACTTGCTTCTAAATTTTCTTTTATTCTCTGCTATGAACTTTTGACATTTTTTTCCTCCCTCCCCACCCTGCCTTAGAGATAACTACAATTAAATCACAACATTTCTAAAAACAAGGTTCAGAACACCTGCTCTAAACTATAATTCCATTTACTCTTTTCACTAGACAAGATAAATCTAGGGCCTGAAAGAATAAAAAAGTCGTAGCTTTCCTCAGCAATGCAATGATGTAAGACAGTTCCAAAAGACTCATGATGGAAAATGCTATCTATCTACAGAAAGAACTATGGAGTCTGAATGCAGATTGAAGTATACTATTTTCTCTCATATGGTTTTTCCTTTTTGTTCTGATTCTTCTTTCACAATATGACTAATGTGGAAATATGTTTAATATGATTGCACATGTATAGCCTGTCAGATTGCTTGCCATCTGGGGCAGGAGAGAGGAAATGGAGGGAGAAAAAAATTTGGAACTCAAAATCCTATAAAAGTGAATGTTGAAAACTATCTTTACATGTAATTGGAAAAAATAAAATTCTATTAAGTGGGGAAAAGCTCATGAAGAAGCTAGAGTTGGTATTCAGTCCTTTTGACTTGCCTATGCAGTTTCTGTATCTGAAATAAATCTATAAAAAAAAATCAGTTTCTCTTTAAGAAAGAAAGAGGATTCTCCCTGCTCTGGTGGGAGTAGAGTTTGCTTCTGCAGGAGCTGGGCATCACACATCTTCTGGGATCAATCTGGGAGTCTGAGAAGGAAAGTGACTTACCCACAGAAACAGAGGAATACTGGTATGGTTCTGAGAGGAAGTGCGGGAGGGTGAGAAGGAAAGCTCCGGTAGCCAGCAAGAGGCCTCCAAGGCCAATGATCCGGGGCCGGTGGACTCTGCTGCCAAAGTAACTGACGAAGATGATAAGGGTGGCATTGCTGATCTGTGGATGAGAGCAGACAGCACTACATGAGATTGGAGCCACCCAAAAGGAAAGATCTTACTTCTGAGGTCGATCAATCAATAGGCCACAGGTCTCTACTAGTACTTAGTAGGTGCTAAGCACTGTGGGACACAAAGAAATGTGAAAACAGTTCCGGCTTTCAAGTAGCTTACATTCTAATAGGGGACACATTTCTAGAAATAGATACATAATACTAGCTAATATTTATGGATAGACGATGGATAGACTGCCAGGCCTAAAATACTCATCTTCCTGATTTCGAATTTGACCTTCAGACGCTTACGAGCTGTGTGACCTTGGGCAAGTCATTTAACCCTGTTTGCCTCAGTTTCCTCATCTGTGAAATAAACTGGAGAAGGAAATGGCAAACCATTCTAGTACCTCTGCCAAGAAAACCCTTTAATGGAATCATGAAGGGTCAGACATGACTGAAAAGGCTGAACAATAACATGGAAGCAGGGAATCACTGGAAGTGATAATGGTGTGAAAAAAGAAACACCAATAAAACATTTAAAAAGAAAACAGCAAAAGCACAAATAACCCTCGACCCAGAACTCCAGAACCCGGGTTCTGATCACATTTCTCTTCACTTTTCAGAGGCACTTTGTGTTTCAGCCATTCATAGAAACTCTCAGTAACGAAGGAAAGATTCATAGCCTTAAAAATGGACATATCTTCCTAGAACTTGAGGGGGGAAAACTGGGACAAAAGTTGGGAAATATCTATTACCAGGCATTAGAGCAGAGTCATGACCTGAGTCCTCCTGCTTGGCTCCTCTCTGTCTACAACCAGTTAAGTCCAGAACAAGTGGGTTCTTACCTCATTCAAACTAGAGATAAAGCCAGAGGAGAAGCTGGAGAGGCCAAAGCGTTTCTCTATAGTGGTGAGGCTGCTCTTGAAGTAGGCGCTGTAGAGGAGCTGACACAATTGCAGGAGCCCTTGACAAAGTACAAACACCTGTTGGAGACAGAATATACAATAGCCAGTCAGCCACTCCCATTCTTGAGCAATTCCATGCCCAACTTCCTCTGGCTTTGGACTTCCTCACATTGAACAGAGACCCGATCTGGGAGCCCAGAGGTATCTGGAGCCTGCTCCCAGTTCCCCAATCACTCTCTAAGTGATCATGGGCATTTAACCCTTCTGGGTTTGGTCCTCCTCACCTGCAAGAAGTGAGAGTAGTTTAAGGGACCTTTCAAGTTCCTTTAAGGTCTAAAATTCTGTGATATCTACTGTCCTATTCTAAAGGTCAGAAGATGGACCCTTGGCCAGGTATTCTGGATCTTAGACAGACCCAGAGGAGAGAAACTAAAACGACCATCAACCTACAAAGAAGAGCCAGAAGAGTTGAAGGTCTATAAGAAGACAATAGGTATTCAGCTATTATTTTTTATTTAAAAAACAAACCTTTTTAAAAAAAATAACATACAACAGATCTCGACAAAAAATTAAATGAGAGGGGCGGCTAGGTGGTGCAGTGAATAGAGCGCCGGCCCTGGAATCAGAAGGACCTGAGTTCAGAGCCGGCCTCCGACACCTAATCCGCACAAACAAAAACCTAGCCCTGTAACCTTGGGCAAGTTACTTAACCCCAATTGCCCTAAAGGGGAGGCTAGGTGGCGCAGTGAGTAAGAGAGCAGGCCTCGGAGTTTGGATGACCCGAGATCAGATCCGGCCTCAGAAAATGAGCACCCACGCATAAATAATGACTAGCCGTGTAACCTTGAGCAAGTTACTTAACCCCAATTGCTTTAAAAAAAAAAATTTAAAAAAAATTAAATGAGAAATAATAAAATAAATAAAATCTAAGCACCAAACTATTTATATTTTGATAAAAGGCTTAAAATATGTGCATTTTATTAAAAGAATAACAACAATCCTTTATTTTGTCTGTGCCTTTCTTGGATCTCCGGCTATCTTTCTAGAATAGAATAAACAGCTAACAAAATTCCAACAGGTTAGGTGAGTAATTAGGCTAGAGATGAGACAACCTCTGGAATCAAAGGCTAAAGCACCACTTTTAATCCTCCTGGAAATCTCAGATCCCCAAACTGATTCTCCCAGTTCCATATGTTAGTGGCCCAGTCCATCACATACTGACCACCAGAGCAGATGTCCTTAACCCTTTCTGTGTCCTGTATCCCTTTGGCATTTTGCTGAAGTCTATGACCCCTTATAAGAATGATGTTTTTAAATGCATAAGATAAAACAGATGGATTTATAAGGGCAACCTGCATAAGATAAAATTTATAAAGGAAATACACATTTATAAAGGAAACCTATTATGTTGAAATAATTACCAAAATATTTTAAAGAATATCAAATTTATGAATTCCAGGTTAAGAACTCCTGATTTAGGGGGGTCCAGATCATCAATCAATGATCCCTTGGGCAATATTAATCCCCCAAGGAAAGGAGTCTATGTGGGAGATAGGAAAGTGATTCCATTTTGTAATCTGACAATTCTCTTTGAGTTAATGCAGAACTGGTATCTCAAATGAACTAATTAGTGCTATACTCTCTCCTGTTCTTTCCATTCCAAAGCTTAGCCTCCCTCCTCTTCATTACTCCTCATTCCAAGTAATAGAGCCAAAGTCAAGATTCCATGTTGCCTTTCCCACTCTGACATGGTCAGTGCTTGGAGTGGCCAGTTCCGGGCTCCTAGACATTCCAGGCATGCTTTCACAAGTGGCCATTCCTGTCAGGTACTAGGACAGAAAAGAGCTTTTGTTCCACGAAGGGGGAAGAAAGGGAATAAGCATTTATATAGTGCCTAATATACTCCAGGCACCATACTAAGTCTTTTTATTTTTGAAGGGGGAAGGCAAGGCAATTGGGGTTAAGTGACTTGCCCAAGGTCACACAGCTAGTAAGTGTGTCAAGTGTCTGAGGCCAAATTTGAACTCATGTCCTCCTGACTCCAGGGCTGGTGTTCTTCTACTCATTGCAACACTTAGCTGCCCCAGTACTAAGTCTTTAGGAATATCTCATTTGATCCTCACAACTCTGGGAAGATAGGGGCTATTATCCCCATTTTATATTTGAAGAAAATGAGATAAACAGAGGTTAAGTGACTTGCCCAGATAATAAATGAAGCCAGATTTGAACTCAGATCTTCCTAACTCCAGTCTCAGTGCTATATCCACTGGGCAACCTAGTTGCCTCCATGACCTTCATAATGCCCAAACAAATTCAAATCTGTTTAAGATACTTTCACTATGTTCCTGCCTCAATCACTGATTTTCCATTCATATTAAGGTATTAACTTATTTTTTAAAAATTTATTATATTTCATTTTTCAATTAACAGAATTTTATTTTTTCCTCCTATCACCTCCATTATCCTCCCAGAAATAAGTAAGGAAGGGAAAAGATAGAGAGAGAAAGAAGGAAGGAAAGAAAGAAGGAAGGAAGGAAGAAAGAAAGAAAGAAAGAAAGAAAGAAAGAAAGAAAGAAAGAAAGAAAGAAAGAAAGAAAGAAAGAAAGAAAAAAAGATTCCTTGTAATAACAAAAAAATTAACAAATTTGCTCATGGGCTATGTTCAAAAAATATGACTCATTCTGTACCCTGAATCTATTGCCTCCTGTTAAGAGGTAGAGAGCATGTCTCAGCATTGGCTCATGGAATCATGGGTGGTGATTATGTTTGTTTTTACAATATTGATATTATAGTATAAATTGTTCTGGTTCTGCTCATTTCACTCTGTCTCAGTTCATGTAAGTCTTTCCATGTTTTTTTGAAACCATTTACTCCCTCATTTATCTCAGCACCTACTTTTCCATCACATCTATATACCACAGTTTGTTTGCTCATATTCCAATTGATTGGCATCCCATAATTTCCTGTTTGTTGTGGGGTTTGTTTTTTTTTTACCACAAAGAGAGCTGCTCTCAATACCTTTGTACCTATAACTCACTCATCTTCCTCTCCACTGTATCCTGGGATCAAAGGAAATCTGATTAATCTTGTATCTCTGTGCTCCCCTTATTCTTAACATTGGTCCAAATTTTAACTCTGCCACTTATTGCCATGTGACCTTGGGCAAATCATTTAACTTACTTGGGCCCAAGTTGCTTCATCTGTAAAATTAGAAGATTGGACTCAATAACTTTTAAGGTTCAGAAGGACTTGGAGATGTACAGAAGAACAAGGACACTGGGCACCCAAGGGAAGAGATACCTCAGGGAAAGGGGTGTATATTTTGGCCAGATGGATGTAGGCTTAATAAAGATAGATCCAGATACCCCGGATTTTTTCCTAGGACCCTAGTGGTGGCCACAATAGAAAAGATGTTACAGAGGCTGACATCCCGATCCTTTGTTTCTATCTTAGGATCCCTATCCCATATCCAGCATCCACGTGAGATAATTTCCTAGAGGCTGCTTGTTGGACAGTCAATAGAGTGCTGGGCCTGGAGTCAGTAAGACCTGAAATTCAAATCCTGACTCAGGCGATGAATAGCTATGTGGACTCTAGGCAAGTCACTTATTTTCTGTCTGCCTCAGTATCATTTTCTATAAAATGGGGATAAAAATAGCACTTACCTTCCAGATTAAGATAATATTAAAAAAGAGTACTCTATAAATTATAAATCACTATATAAACACTAGCTTTAAAAACACTCCTCTTGCTCGTAGATTATAAGGCCTACTTTCCCATCTCAGAACTGCAGTAGCCCACTTTCCTCTTTCTGGTAAGACAGCAGATGTACCTTTCCCAAGTGCCCTTCCATTTCATGTCTTCCCCATGCATGTAAGTTCTCACCACCAAAGTCCTTGGCACTCTTAAATGGTCTAACATCAGAAATAGATGTTAAATGGCATTAAAGAAGAGTCATTATTACCATGTGTTTTGCTACTGCACCCTATGGACCACAAGGTCCTTCCACCTGACTTGTGACTGAAACCTCCTCTATGTGTTGTCTCCCCATAGTAAAATGAGTTTCTTAAGAATAGGAGCTGTCTTGAGGTCTATTTCTATCTCCAGTGCTTTGCACATAATAAGTGCTTAATAAATATTCATTCATTGCTGTACACCAGGGAGCTAAGAACTTGGCTGAATCAGCCCCCTTTGAAACATAAGGAAAAAGGTAGGCTCTCAGGCCAGTCCAAGAACAGGGCCAAGAGACAAGGCTCTCCTTCTATTCCAATAAAATCTTCTTGACTCTAGAAGGGAAGCAGGAGCTGTTATAGGGAAGCAGTGTCTTTGGAGGGGCAAGAAGTGAGGAGCAATTGAGTAAATTGGGAATGTGTGTATCCTGTGGTGAGGGGGGAGCAGTCCATATCAGGAAATGGGAGGAGAAAGCAAAAGAATAGCCATGATTCTGGATGCGGAGTGTCTGAATTTTATCCCTCTAATAATTTCCAGGTTCCAGAACTTCAGAGACACTATTCTTTGTATAAAAGAGTAAGAGTAGTTAATGGAAAATAGAACTGAGGAGAGATAGAGACAGAGATAGAATGAGAAAGAGACAAAAACAGAAACAAAGAGGGAGAGAGGGAGAGAGAGAGAGGGAGGGAGGGAGGGAGAGACTGAGATACACATAAAGAAAGAGAGTATATACTGTGTGAGTGTATTTCAGAGGAAAGAGAGAATATATGAATGTAAATCCTCAGTGGAACCCTGACCACTCCACGGACAGGAAATCCCACCCAAGTTTACACTTTTGTTTTTCTGGCCTTAGTGGCCTGACTTCTGTTAGAATTGGTGACCCAGAGCATAGCTCTGTCTGCAATGCTGAGAAACCCTAATGCTATATGGAATAAATATATGGTTTTTAGTGAAGGAGTAACCTGTCCCTCAGTCTCAAAGAGGACCAAAATGACATCACTAGATGATGTCTTTTAATTAATGGATAAATTGGATTTAAGTGAGACAGAGTTGCACAGTCATTGGCTTCACTTTGTCTTTCAGAGTCATCAAAGTCTAGGGGTAGAACAAAAGTCAAGATGACTGGTGATGGCCCAGGATGCAGTGGATGACCTGGGCATCTTTGATGTCTGACCACACTTTAAGCTCTCCACAGTACCTGCTTCAGTGGCCTTCATAGCCATTGGAACAAATTGTTCTCATCCTCCTATTGCACTGGGGAAGTCTTCACATGCTTGGGATAGATATCCCCTCCACAACTCACTGATGGGTTTGAAACCCCTCAGTTACCCTCAACCTGGTTTAGCCCATCTGCCAGGATGGTTTTACCAGGGTGTGGCCACTGGACATGATAACGCTTCTTGGAGCCACAGGGGAGATTTGGTTGAATCAGGTGGACACCAGAGGTGGATGCGCAGCCATGAAAAAAGCTTGGCAGCCCTCAACATCAGAGTTGTGGGTCCTCCTGAATACCCCTAGAGAACAAGTATGTCCTATATAGACAGGGGATTTTTTTTTTTAGCAATGAGGGACCTATTTAAAACACATCTATTTTGGCTATTCTGTGCTGGTCAGTTCTGAAACCTAGAGAAATATCGGCTAGCACTAGGGATACTCCCATATAAGGAGCTTTGAGTATTGAAGAATCCTGTTGGATTGTATTTAAGCCCTAAGTATACCCTTCTCCCCACCAACAGGCATGTGGCTCAGCTCTGGCTCACACAATTAAAAGATTGAAACTGGACTGATTTCAAAACCAGGACAGGAACAAATAAATGAAAGTAGCTCCGACTACTTAAGGCCATTTGGACACTGCTGATTTCTCCCATCTCCATGTATCCTTCAATAAAGCTAATGTCAGAAAACCAACTGTGGAGATACTCTACTGTGTCAGGCAACAGAAACATTTTGAACTCAGAACTAAGACCTTTCTCCAAGTTGTACTTAATGAACCCTAAAGAATCAACTGAAATCTAATTGAAACAACGAAGCTTCAGCATGATATAAAATAAATCCACACAAACCATCAACATTTCTATACAATATCAATAAAAACCCAGCAGGAAGAGATAGATAAATTTAATTAAAAAGGACTGGAGGTTGTATAAAACCCTTAGGAATCTACCTGCCAAGACATACACAAGAAACACATAAACACAACTACAAGCCACTGTTTACAGAAATAAAACAGACCTAAATAAATGGAGAAGTGTTAATTGCTGATGGGTAGGGTAAGTCCAAAAGTAGCAAAGGATTACTTTATAGAACGAGAAACAGAATAACAAAGCTCAAGTTGACTCTATATCCATTGTTGGAATCACTGTGTGGTTCTGCTTTCCTCAGTCTGCATCATTTCATGCAACTTTGCAATGTTTCTTAGAATCTTGCATATTCATCTTTCCCTATGGTATTATGAATATGGTAATATTCTACTACATTCATATACTGTAATTTATTCAGGTATTTCCCAAATATTGGGTATGTATTTAGTTTCTAGGGCAGCTGGTGGCATAATTGATAGAGCACTAGGCCTGGATTTAGGAAGACATCTTCCTGAATTCAAATCCAGTCTCAGATACTTACTAGTTGTGTGACCTGAGCAAATCACTTAACCCTGTTTGCCTCAGTTTCCTCATCTGTAAAATGAGCTAGAGAAGGAAGTAGTGAACCACTGGAGTATCTAAGAAAACCCCAAATGTGACCATGAAGAGTCAGACATGACGGAAACAACTTACCAACATTTGGTTTCCAGTTTTCATTATCACAATTAATGATGCTAAGAGTAATTTTATACACATGAGTCTTTTGTTGCTGTAAATAACCTTCCTAGCATATTGTCCCAGGAAAAGGAAACATTTAGGAACTTTTCTTGCATGATCCCAAATTGTTTTCTAGAATAGTTGGACTAATTCATTTATGTATCAGCAGTGCCTTTAAATTTGTTTTAATTTTTAAAAATATTTTATCTGTGTGTTTCATTTTTATACAACCTTCATGTTCAGATGACAATATAAAAAGTAGAAGGTGAAAAAAGCAGTTAAGCAAAAACTACCAAATATATTAACCGTTCTGGTTACATATGTAACATTCTAGGGACCTGTAGTCTCACCTCCACAAAGAAGGGGAAAAGGTTCATTGTCTCAACTCTTCTGCTGGGCTGTTTGATTATTATAATGGGCATAGGATTATAAGTATAGAGCTGAGAGGGGCCTTAGAAGCCATCAGAGCCAACTGTCTCATTTTATAGATAAAGAAACTGGGGCACAGAGAGGTTAAGTAACATTAAGAGTCTGAAGCAGGATTTGAACTCGGGTCTTCCAGACTCCAAGCCCAGCATTCTTATCCCTTGTGCCACTTATTTTGTTGTTCTTTCCGATGACTTTATTGTATTTGTTACATATCACGTTTCTTATTTCTGTTTGCTTCACAGCATCATTTTGTAAGTCTTTCTATGCTTCTCTGAATTATTTACATTCAATATTTTTTACATGCCCCATTACATTCTTGTACCACAATTCAGTTAGTCATTCCTCATTCAATGGGCATCTACTTTGTTTTTAACTCTTTGCTACCACAAAAAGTGTAACTAAGAGTATCTTGCTCTATCTGGGACCTTGCTTTCCCTCGATTACCCTCCTTGGGGTACACACATACCAAAGGGATCTCAGAATGAGCATGTGCCTTTTTCCTCCAAGCCCTTCCAACTATAAGTTCATTTCATTATTATTTATCCTTCTTCCTCCTTTTCTCCCTTTCCTTTCTTCCTCTTTATCTTCTTTTTCTTCCTTCTTCTCTTACCTTCTTTTCTCTTAGATCTTAATTTTAATTCTAATTACCCCACTCCTACTCCATTCAAATCATCAGACTAATCTTGAATTAACAAGAACTACTAACAGCCACTGACTTTACTAGAACTTTGTGGTTAAAGTAGGTGGAGTGGGAGAGAATTGCGTGTCCCAGATTCTTTTATTTAAAGGTACATCTTGTACCAACATTGTTTAGAAATGACTCTGATGTCTTGACATTTATAGTTAAGACCAGAATTCCTACTCACCCCGACCCCCACCCCTCTTGAGATTTCCTGGATGGCTTTCCATCCCAGCCTGGAATCTTCTCTCTTTGGGCAAGGTAAGGCAACCTAGGTCTCTTCAGGTCTTGATACATTCCAGGGCTACCGGTAAACTTGGCAGCATCTGAAATCCCCAGGCACCAACTTGGTAAGACAGCTAGGAAGCAGGAATGTGGTTTGGGGGCAAGGAAGGGCAAGTGAAGAGACAACAAGCACCAGCTCCAAGAGTTTTGGAGCCATTTTGCTGGCACAGCATTGCCAGTCACAAAGGAATGGCTCATCTTATTGGCAAAGATTTCTCATCATCTTTTCTGTAGATTACCTGGAATTATGTGCATCAAAACAATATTTTCTTATGTCTTGCATGGGGTAGGAGTATCCTATATTGAGAAATCACTCAGTCAACAAGTATTACCTGAGGGTCTGTTATGTACTGAATATTGTCCAAAATGGAGAGCCAACTCATTACCACCCTACAGATTGGCTTGGGAATGACAAGGACAGAAAGGAGGAGGGAAGAATAGGAGAATTAGGATTGATGCATTTTGGCAGTGGAAATCAGGGTTACTGGGGGGTAAACAACAGTAATAATCCATAAATTATCTTCATTTAATAATGGAAAAGTTTCTAGAGAAGATAGAATTATGGGAAGTTTTAAGAATGAAATAGATAACAGAAATTACTTTAAACGCTTGTTATCTGTGAAGCAGTATGCCAAGGGTGGAGAATGTGTAGCCTTGAGGCCACATATGGCCCTCGAGGCCCTCAACTTCACTTAGATTCACTTAGATTCAATCAAAGGGCCACACTTGAGCACCTCAAGAGCCACATGTGGCCTCAAGATCTCAGGTTCCCCACCTATGCTAAGTGTTGGGGGACAAATAGAAAATTGAGATAGTCTTTACTCTCAAGGAGCTCACATTCTAATTGAGGGGAACAACTCATAGAGTAGAGTTCATCTTCAGTTCACATCAGATGGAAAGACCAGGTGGTGCTCAGACAGGGAAGATTGCAGGGTAGTTGCCAAGACTCAGAGGTCACTGGGGAGTAATAATAGGGTAGATCGTCCTGTACCAAGAAGAAAGTGGATTCAAGGATTAGAACAGAGTGGGGCTCTGGTACATCTCTAGCTGAGATGGAAAGAGGGTGGTGGTTAGCATCCAGCTGACAGTGAAAGAAGGAAGGGAAAGATGGATGGGGAATATATGTGCTAGAAACAAAGAGAATAAATCACCAGCCTCCTACAATGTCTATGCTATGTCACCAATTTACCCCTGGGTGTCTAAAATTATTTTGTGAATAATTTCTGAAATTAAGAAGCTCCATGCTCAGCCTTTTGGGAATAAGTCTCCTAAGAGGTTGTAAGCCAGGCCTGTTTGAATTTGGGCCCACATTCATCAGGAGATTTCTATTGGAAGTGACTGCCTATACATATGAGAGAAAGAATCTTTTCTCTAGCATGTGATCCCCATCTGATGATATGGAAAGAGCCCTTTATTTAGAGTCAGAAGACCTGAGTTCAAATTCCAGTTTACCTACTACCTGTAGGATCTTGGGCTAGCTGTATCCTTTCTCTGGATGTTAAGTGGAATATGAGGAGGTTAGACTAAGTGATCCCTATGCAATGGCTTGAAAAAGGAAATGACTCGATCAAAGCTATACACTAAAGGGCATCTAGGTGTTGCAGCGGATAGACCACCAGGTCCAGAGTCAGGAAGACCTGAGTTCAAATCCAGCCTCAGACACTTACTAGCTGTGTGACGCTGGACAAATCACTTAACCCTATTTGACTCAGTTTCCTTATCAGCAAAATGATTTGGAGAAGCAAATCACTCAAGTATCTTTGCAACTCCAAATGAGGTCATGAAGAGTTAGAAATAACTGAATAACAACAATAATAATGCATTAGAGAAGATTACTCAGACAGTCTTATCTAGGCTGAATTGAAAAGGCCAGTGACAGAAGGCAGGGAGACCAGTTACAAGGCCATCATGAGAGTCCATGCAAAAGGGATAGAGGGCACCCCTGAAGACGTGAACTCAACGGTCCTCATCTGTCATATCTGACTCCACACTGAGCTTGGTGTTGTTAACCTTCAGTGGGACCTCCAGGCACTCAGGCCTCCTGGCTTCACTCAGTTGTCCATGTGACTACTTCAACATGGCTTTTTCCACCCTCAGATGATTGTGGATTTAGAGTCTGAAAGGACCTTAAAAGCCATCACATACAGCCCCCTCATTTTACAAATGAGGAACTGGGCCCAAAAGAGACTGAGTGACCTATCCAGGTAACACCAGTAAGTATCTGAGGCAGAATTTGAACACAGGTCTTCATGATTAAAGTGTCAGGCCTAAAAGACTCATCTTCCTGAGTTCAGATCTGGCCTCAGATACTTACTTACTAGCTGTGTGACCCTAGGCAAGTCACTTAATCCTGTTTGCCTCAGTTTCCTCATCTGTATAACAACTTGGGGAAAGAAATGTTAAACCAATCCAATATCTTTGTCAAGAAAACTCCAAGTGGGTCATGAGGAGCCAGACACAATAGAACTTGATGATTTTAAGGTCAGCACTCCATCTGCTACAGCATCTATTGTCTCATCCCTAATTTGATCTGCATTCCACAAAGCTCTGGACATTGCTTCTTAGCAGCCAGAGAAAGACAGTCATGCAGGATTGGGCCATATCTGGGTGTGACCTCTCTTATTTATTTCCATCTTCAAGGAAAGGATCTCTTGGGCAAATTACTGACAACTCTGAGTCTTAGTTTACTCATGGGTAGAATGAAAGGCCTATATCAGATAATTTATTAGGTCCCTTCCAGGACCCACATTCTTCTGCTCCACTGACATTTAACCATTTATCTTCCCTGCAAACTCAGAATGAAAGAGGTATCCTTTCTCTGAAACTAAACCTTCTACCTGTACTCTGTTAAAACATCCTTTTAATTTTAAATTAAAAAACAATCTTTCCCACCTGGAATCCCTAGCTCAGAGGTAGGGAACCTGTGGCCCCAAGGTCACATGTGGCTTCTAGATCCTCAAGTGCAGCCCTTTGATGGAAAGTTTGGGTTCTTTCAAAGGACTGCTCTTGAGGACCTAGAGGGTCACATGTAGCCTCCAGGCCCAAGGTTCCCCATTCCTGCCCTAGCCCTTCAAATGAAAGCAATGTCATTTTTTTAGAGCAGCATTTTTATTCCTCCCTTCTCAAACATCTTTGAGTTCTCCTTCCTCTCGGCCTTCAAACAAGCATGATCTCCCTCATCTTAAAAATGAACAAAAACCACCCTTTACTTGTCTAGTCTAGTCTTCCTCTTTCCTTTCAAGACTATGTCTCTCCAACAAGTTGTTGAAGTCTGCTGCCTCTGTTTGTTTTCTGCTAATTTCCTTCAGTTTCCATCACTCTCTGGAAAATGCTCTTTACTAGGTAAAGTTCAGCCTCCTTCTAAGCCCAGCAAATGCCCTTATCTCAGCTTCATCCTCTTCAGCTTCTCAGGAGCAATGGGACGCTGGTAAATCCTTTCTTTATGAGAATCTTTCTTCCTGATTCATGGCCTAACATAGCAAGGGACAGGGATCAAAAAAGATAAAATGGATCATTTTGATTATATGAAATTTAAAATTTTTTTGTACAAATGAAACTAAAGCAGATCAAAGTAGAAAGGAAATAGCTTAGAAAAAAATATTTGCAGCAAGTTTCTCTGATGGTTCTCATATGCAAGATATATAAGGAATTAATTCAAATACAGTGCATTCCAAAAGTATTAGTGCAGTTTTAAGCAATTAAAAGCTTAGTTTGAAATGGTTTAAAGCTATTGTTGTTGTTTGTTCTTAGTTCTCCAAGAGGGCCCTGATATGAGGGAGGTGATGAATGATGCATGCAAGTGAATTGGATTTAAGTGAGGGAGGGCTGTGCAAAGTCACAAGCCTTGCTCTCTCTTCCAGAGCCATCTGGGTCCAGTGGCCAGATATAGAGCAAGACCATTGGAGACTGCCCAGTATTCAGTAGGGTAGCTTGGTCTTTTCAAACTAAGGTCTTTAACAGGTCTCAATTTGACTGAGGCAAGCCCATTCAATGATTAAGGCTTAATAAGAAACTAGTCAGAGAAGGGCCTCTTTACCTAGTCAGGAAAAAAGAGCCAATAAGGACCAAATAATGACCTAGTAGGGCTTGGCCTGGGAGCTAATGTTGACTAATCAATGAGAGCCAGACTGTGGAGAGAGTACAAAGCCTGAAGTCAAGAAGATTCATTTCTCTGAGTCCAAACCTGGCCTCAGACACTTATAAGTTGTGTGACACTAGACAAGTCACTTAACCCTGCTTGTCTCAGTTTCCTCACCTGTAAAATGAGTTGGAAGAAGGAAGTGACAAACCACACCAGTATCTCTGCCAAGAAAACCCCAAATGGGGTCACCGAGAGTCAGACAGGATTGAAATTACTATATGACAACAGTAAAACTTAAATTACAAGCAAGACTTTTGGAATATTCTGTGGATAAGAACAAGAGATATAGAGCACTGGCCCTGGAGTCAGGAGGACCTGAGTTCAAATTCGGCCTTAGACACATAACACAAAACTAGCTGTGTGACCTTGGTCAAGTCACTTAACCCCAACTGCCCTACCTTCCCCCCTCCAAAAAGCCAAAAAAAAAAAGACAAGAGATTTTTCTCAACAGACAAATGATCAACAAATATGAACAGGCTGTTAACAAATGAGAGAAAGCTCAACAACATATTAAAAAAAAATCCAAATCACTAATAATTAGAAAAATGAACATCAAAAAACTCTGAGAATGACCTTACATCCATTTGATTGGGAAAGATCTCAGGAATAGAAAATGACAAGCTTAAGAAGGGCAGACTAAAGGGATTAAGCAGAACCAGAGGAAGAATTCCTATATGACAACAATATTGTAAAGACAAAGCACTTTGACTTAGGAACTATGAACAACACAATGACCAACCATGATTCATGATGAAACATGCTGCCTACTTTCAACAGATAGCTGATGGACTCCAAGAACAGATTGAGTCTTGAGGCATATTTTCTTTAGATACAGCTAATGTGGGAATTTTTTTTTTTGCAGTCGCACATGCTTTTAATGAGTTTTGCTTTTCTTTCTCAGTGGAAGGGAAGGTGGGAGAGAAAATTCAGAACTGAGAATAAGATAAAATTTAATTTAATAAATAAATATATTTTGTTAAGAATCTATGATTTAGGGGACGGTTAGGTGGTGCAGTGAGTAGAGCACCTGCCCTGGAGTCAGAAGGACCTGAGTTCGGATCCGGCCTCAGACACTTAACACGCACAAACAAAAACCTAGCCATGTGACCTTGGGCAAGTTACTTCACCCCCAACTGCCCTCCAAAAAGCAACAACAACAACAACAAAAAAGAATCTATGATTTAGATCCTAGACCCAGAACTGGAAGGGATGCCAGAGGTCATCTAATCCAACCCTTCATTTTCCAGATGAGGAAACTGAGGCCCAGGGAGGTTAAGTGACTTGTCTAATGTAATACCAGTATCTTTCAGAGGCAGGATTTGAACCCAGGATTTCTGAATCTAGAGTCAGTGTTTTGGGTTTTTTCCTACTGATTTCACTCTTTTAGCTTGTAGATGCACACATGGCTATAATCTTTTTTTTATGATTTGATCATGAACAGAGAAGATAAAGGGGAGCCAGAAGACACAGCAGAGCATCCTGTAATATAAATACACTGGATTTGGGGACAGGGAACTTGCTCCTAGGGCAGTGTGGTGGTGCTGCAGATAGAACACTGGGTCTGGAGTCAGGAAGACCTGAGTTCACATGTGGCTTCAGGTATTTACTAGCTGTGTTGACCCTGGGCAAGTCACTGTTTGCCTCAGTTTCCTCATCCATAAAATGGGCTGCAGAAGGCAATGGCAAACTAGTATCTTCATCAAGAAAACCCTAAATGAAGCCAGGAATAGTTGGACGTGACTGAACAACAAAAACAGCCTGTGTATGAATTTTAGTTCTACTACTTACTATCTATGTGACCTTAAGTAAGACACTTTTCATCTCTCTCTGTCTCAGCTTACCCTTTTGCAAAATGAAAAGTTGAACTAGATGATTTCTAAGGTCCATTCCAGCTCTGGTCCCTATGATTCTATCATTCCTATTTGATAAAGAGACTAGTGAGGCAAAAATTAAGACAATCTTTCAACTGGCTCGAAAGTAAATGTATAGATGAATTGTTAGGATTGAGGTGGGAAAAAGTCACTATCGTCTACAAAAAGCTAGAAGAGCTTTTGATGCAAAGGTAGGTTGAAGTCCAGGATCTAAAGACATATATTTAGATAAAGCACCTTAAGAGTTGGAAGCTGCCATCTAGTAGAAGTCACCTGGCCCAACTTAGGCCTGAAGCATGAATCCCCTCTACAATACCCTTCACAAGAAGTCATGCAGGTAGAAGCTGAAGGGATGCCCATCAATTAGGGAAAGGCTGAATAAGTTATGGTACATAGGATAGAATACTATTGTGCTATGAGAAATGACAAAGGGGACAATCTCAGAGAAATTTAGGAAGACTTGTGTGAACTGAGGTAGAGCCTAGGGAGTAAAGTCAGAAGAATATTTTATACAAAGACAACAATATGATAAAGACAAACAATTTTGAAAGATTTTTAGAACTTTGATCAATGTAATGCTCAAACACGATTCCAGTAGACTCATGATGAAGCATGTTACCCACTTTCTGACAGAGGAAGGTGGACTCAGAGGGTAGACTGAGATATATTTTGCTTGGATGAGGTCAAAAGGGGAATTTCTTTTGCTTGGTCATACGTGGTTGTAACAAGAGTTTCTTCTCAGTGCAGGGAGGAAAATGGGGAAGGCATACTTTCATTAATTCAAAAAAATAAAAAATTGAATTGAGTTTTTTTAAACAGAAGTCATTCAGTCTTCAGTAATAGGAAGCACACTATCATGGAAGCCCATTACAATTCTTGACTGATGCACTTGTTAGGAAGTTTCTCTTTCTATTTAGCTGAAATCCATCTTTCCATAACCCCTACTCATTGACCCTATTTATCCTTCTCAGGGCCAAGAAGACTAAAACCTAATCTCCTTGTAAAAAGTCAATCTTACAAATATTTAAGGATAGTGATTATACCCCAACCTCCAAACTTTCTCTTCTCCATATAAGCATGTCTAGCTCTTTTTAACTGTTCTTCATTGGTATAGTTTTGTTCCCTAATCACCCTGGTCACTATTCTCTGGACATCAATTAGCAAATGACCTTAAAAACTGGTTTCTAGGACACAACATGATCACCCAGGTAACACTGACCACAGGCAAATATAGTGACACAATCCACTCCCATATACTGTCCACTATACTCAATGAAGCCTGAGATACATTAGGGTTTTTTTTTTTTAGTTTATTTGCTTGCTTGCCACATCCTTTCTAATTCATTGAACATGCAGATTACTGAAACAACAAGGAGACACACACATACACACAACAAGGGCTTTTTCATAGGACTGCTTCTAGACACATTTTTCCTATCATGTACTTGTGCAGCAGATTTTAAAATTAATCAAAATGAGATATTTTATATTTATTCTTATTACATTTCATCAACGTAAGGTGAATCTTTCTGATTCCAAGACCAGTGCTTTATCAACTGTCCTCAGGAACCAAGCAGAAAGTCTTACACATGACAAGTGTTCAGATAGTAATGCATAGTATGGACTTCCTCCTCTCCAACCCCCCACCCCACCCCCAGCACACACATATACACATATTTCATCTTCTCTAAGCTCTATCTGGTCCTTTGACTGACCCTCAAATGTCGTTGACTAACGGCCCTTCTCCATTCCAGTTGCTCTTCACTAGATGCTCTCCAGCTTATCAATGGCACCCAG
The DNA here is from genome assembly GCA_011680675.1 of Gymnobelideus leadbeateri. NCBI lineage: Eukaryota > Metazoa > Chordata > Mammalia > Diprotodontia > Petauridae > Gymnobelideus > Gymnobelideus leadbeateri. The sequence continues at coordinate 101,284 of WOXC01012183.1, read as the reverse complement.
AAATGAACACAATACTCCAAATTCAGTGTTTTTTCCCACTCTGCTGTACTATCCCTAACAACCCAAGGTTGACAATCAATTTCAACAGACATTTCTTAAGCATATACTATTGAGTAGTTTATAACAGCTGAATCTGCAGGTGTACAATTATAAAGTAAAGGCTGTCACATCCCTACCCCTCAGTAAGGGTAAGAACATCACAGACACCCAACAAAGGTTTGTTCATTAACTGGTTGGCCAAGGGACTGATGGTTGCATGTGCTGAGAAAGAACAGAAGAAACACTAACCAGTCAAATGGGTCTCAAACTAGCCTCATGCCCTGAATTTGTCCTGTAATAATGCTCTAGCAATACTAATGAGGCAGAGTGGGAAAGAGTGGTATAGGAGAGTCAGGCATCTTGACTTGCCACTGGACTTTGATGACTTTGGATGAGAGAGGAGGCTGAGGACTCACTTTAATCCAATTTACTCGAAAGTCAAGACATCACCCCATGATGTCATTGGTCCTCTTGGAGAATGAAGGATCAATGAACAAGGAAAGATAGCTAGGCAGCAGAAAAGCCAAGTGACCCTTGTGTCACACTGTTTGAGTTTTGATGGTTCAGAGTAAGTGTAAATAACAATCATTTCTATTCTGGCCAGAAACTCTGAGGGTCTTCCCATCCCAAGGCTGATTCTTTTGTGAAGGCAACCATCCTTACCTAGCCTTTAGTCACTGATGGGTGTTGCCTCAAAAACCAAAACCTTGGAAAGACCTTAGATTCAAAAGGCCAAGGTCTCCCACTACATCCTGGGTCATTTCCAGACATCTTAACCTATGTCTTGCCCCTGGACTCTGATGACTCTGGAGGAGAGAATGAGGCTGATGACTTTGCACAGCTCTGCCTCACTTAAATCCATTTCACTTGCAAGTTGAGACATCACCTGATGTCATTGATCTTCTTTGAGAATAAAAGATGAACAACAATAACAATATTTTTTTAGAACATAGCACAAGATGGAAATCAGCAGAGAGAAAGTAAAACAAGTCAGCTTTATTGAGGTTGAAATATTCAAAATAAGAAGGCAGGCGGGTGGAACTGGTAAAGTCCAGTGACTATTTTTTTTAACAGGGTTCTTATCTGGGTCAAGCAGACCCAAGCATTAGGGGGAAGGCAATAAGAGCCTTGATGACCTGGTATGCAAGTCAAGGTTTGGAAATTTTGTCCCTATTCTTGCTTGGAGGCTGTAGAGGGGCAACATCTGGAGAATTGGTAGCTAGTTGATATTTAAGTTCTCACCCAGGAAAAAAAGAGACTTTAGCTGTTCCCTCAGGCCTTGTTCCAGCATATACCTCAGGTAACAGCTCCTCCTTTAGCAAGTCAGAGAGACTATGAGGCCCTTATGCCTTGAGATATAGTGGCCGGGTGACATTTCTAGTGGAGTTGCTTTGTTTGGAGAGGTCACTTGGCAGCCATCCTAAATGGGAGTCATTAAAGATTTACAAAGCATACTATATCAATGGAACAATTCTATTTGAGTGTTTTATCTGAGGACAATAATAATCTTTATGTTGTCTCTATTATCACTCCCTGATCCTTTCCCCAAATCATAAACTTCCTTCCAATTCTCTTCCCCCCTCCTCCTAGCCCTCATGAAATCTGAATGAGTATATGTTTTTTATTTGCTTAGCATTTCTTTCATCTAGGAAGTCAAAGAAATTGCTTGGATTATCTGTCATTAATCCTTTGAGAATTAATAGACTGGAAAGAGCAAAGGAAGGTCATTTGGACCATCTAGTCCTTCCCCCTGCCTCTGGACAGAATTGTATCTAATCTTAGACTGATTAGGGTATTTCCTAATTTAAAACATCTCTAGGGAGGAACATTGCAAAATGTCTCTGAAGAAATGAATCCAATATTTAATGACGTAATGCCCATATCTAACCCTATATCCTTCTGCTAAAGAGAGGCAGACTTTTTTTTCTCTAAATGTTTCTATTAAAGAGATATAGAATAGGACCCCCCCCACCTTTAGCTGTAATAATTCACACACAAAATAGCCTAGGACAAGCTTGAACTTTTGTGGTGAATATTCAAGTGACTGAACCAAAAGTTGGATTCTATCTTTCCCATTCACTAAGCCAGATTTTCTCACACAGTCAGTACATCTCAAACTCAGGAGTCCTGGTCTGGCCAAGGGAGCTTCACTAAAGGCTCAGCTCCTGCTGGCTCCATGAACTTCCCCATGCCAGAGCACATGTTTCTCTTAAGCAATGTCTCCAATCCCCATCATTCTGAGTCTCTGGTTGTCACCTCTCACTAGATCAACATTGAAGTCTATCTATATATCTTTCATGTACCCATTTATTCATATGTTGTCTCCTCCATTAAAAGACAAGCTTCTTAAGGGCAGGAATTATTTTTGCCCTTCTTTATATCCCCAGCATTTAACATGATGTAGAAGGAGGAGGAGGAGGAGGAGGAGAAAGAGGAGGAGGAGGAGAAGAAGAAAAAGGAGAAGGAGAAGGAAGAGAAAGAGAAAAAGAAGAAGAAAGAAGGAGGAGGAGGAGAAAAAAGAAGAATTAAGAGAGAGATGCATAAAGATCAATAAATAGCCTTAATATAACACTTTAAGGTTTGTTTGTATAGCACAGGGCTGGGGAACCTGTGGCCTTGAGGCCACATGTGGCCTTCCAGGTCCTTGGATGTGACCTTTTGACTGAGTACAAGTTTTACAGAACAAATCCTTTTATTAAGGGGATTTGTCTGTGAAGTTTAGATTCAGTCAAAGGGCTGCACTTGAGGACCTCTATGGCCACACGTGGCCTTGAGGCTGCAGGCTCCCCACCCCTGGATAGTATTTTACATGTTATCTCAGTAGATCCTTTCAACAACTCTGTAAGGTTCATTATTGTCATCTTCATTTTACAGATGAGGAAACTGAGGCTGACAAATTAAGTGACTTGTTCAGTCATGAAGCTATTAAGTGTCCGAGGCCAGATTCAAACTCAGATCTTTCTGACTCAAGTCCAGCACTGCCCACCATTGTGCCACCTAGTTGTCCCAGATAGAGTGAAAGAGACAGAGATAAGTGAAAAATATATAGATACATAAATAGGCACATATATTGATATATACCTTACACACATGCATAGATAAATAAGATAGATACATCAGTGTATTGATTGATGTTTAACAACTGACTCTCAAGGGGAAAAATGTATACAAGATACTCCTTTAAGTTTAATCATCATTATCCACATTTTTTCTAATGCTTTCTTGAGTCTAGGACAAAACAACAAATAAAGCCCTTATTTGGAGCATTTGCTGGTTTCTGAAGTATAAGTGTTCACACTGAAAAGTTAACAATCTGTTCTCTGAAGCCCTAGAGTTGGTTCTAGCACAGACCTGGATACATCAATGATTAGAGAGATAAACAGATGGAAAGATAGACAGGTGCATGCATACATATAAACACACATTCACACATGGATGGATAAATGCATAGACATATAGTTACATACACAGATATAAACACACATCCATGGATACACCAATACAGGTACAGATATGTTCATGCTTATATACATGCAAACATACACAAGCATTATACACTGGTTGAAAGGCATGTTCAGGTGACAAGGAGAGAGTACTTTTCTGTGAAGATTTCTTCCTCTTTTTTAAAGAGAACAATGTGAAGGGTCACACTGGAGAAAGAAGAACCATGGGGATGGCCCCTTTTTGGGGTGGAATTTTGAGAGACTACTGGAGAGAGAGGAGACACTGGTCCCTGCCCCCACTCCCACCTTAGACAGAAAAAAGAAGGAAGTCACCTGTAGCCTAGAATGGAAGAGATGACCCTGCAGGGCCTTTTGATCTATAATAAGCCTGGTCCTTTCCCCTTATTTTCTTGGGGAGGTGACTTGGGATCCACACTGTGCCCCTTTTCACTTTTCAGGTAGAAAGCTCTTTTAAGGCACTATACAGGAAATAAAATATTTGCCTGACACAGGAAGAACAGAACCCAAGATAAAGCCCAGAGATCCAGAGCAGCACATTTGGGATCAAAGTCAGCAGCAGAAACAGTTCTAATAATAATCATTAGGGGCCTTTGATAAGAGCAGGTCCTATTGTGGCCTTGAAAACATCCAAGTCAGAACACTCTGTCTAGGGCTTTGCTAGAGAGATCTGATTGAGTAGAAAACTAGGCTAGGCTACTGAAGAACCCTAAAAATAGGATCCACACCTTTTTCTGGAAAGATTTAAGCACAGCTCTGCCCGAAGGGCAAGGGGTTGAGTCAGGTGATCTTGAGTTCTGTTCTATCTCTTTCAAGCTGATCTTTTGCTGGTTCCAATTCTTCCCATCCCACCCTACTCCCCAACCACATTTCCCCTTCTTGACATTGCCTTTTCATTCACTTTCCTCTTCCTCATCATCCTCTCCCTCTCCCATTCCCTCTAGTCCCCCTCTTCACCTCCATCTCTAGGAATTACTGATTTTCTTCAAGACTCAATTCAAGTGCATCCTTTTCAAAAAGTCCTTCCAGATTCCCCTAGTTTCTAGTATCTTTCACTTCTAAGGTAACACTTCATTTATTCTGTGCATCTTGTGTGTATCTAGTTTATATATACATATATATATATATTTGTGTGTATATATGTATACACACATAATATATATGCATATGTACATGTATATGTGCATGTATGTATATATATGTGTATATATGCGTATATGTGTGTCTTTGTATATGTTGTCTCCCCATTAGGATGCAGTTTTGTCCTTCATTTTGAAGAGGATAAATGACATCATTTGACTCAAATGAATTGGAGTTAAGTGAAGAGGGTTGCATGAAGTTGTCAGCCTGTCTCTTCCAGATTCAAGGAAGTTCAGTGGCAGGACAGAAGTCAAGATGATGGATCATGGCTCAGGATGCAGTGGATAACCTTGGTGTCTTCAATGCCTGATCAAGCTCTAAGCACTCCACAGCCCCTGCTTCAGCTGCCTTTGTGCCCATCAATTGTTCTCATCTGTTCATTCCACCAAAGGAAGTTTTCACAAACTTGGGGTAGACACCTTCTTAAATCACCAAGGGGTTTGAGGTCTGTCGGTTCCCTTCAACTTGGTTTAGCCTGTCTGCCAAGACAGCTTTCCTGGGGTGGGGCTGCTGCTCATGCTACAGTTTCTTGGAGCCATAGGTGATAGTTGGGTGAAGGTGGACAGCAAAGGTGGATAAGCAGCCCTGAAAAGGGCCCAGCAAACCTTCACACCAGAGGTGCTGGTCCTCCTGGAGCATCCCCCCCACACACACACCTATTAGTATATAAATGCTGTGAATGCAGGGACTCTTCATGTCTTTCTTGGAATCCCCAGTACTAAGCACTTAACTTGGCACAAATTAAATGCCGGCTTCACAGATACTTATTGATGAACTGATCTGGACTGATTGATTGATTAACCTTAGACCTAAAAGCTATTTTGGCAATTCCTAATGGCATCTTCCCCCTATGGACTACTTAAACCTAAGTGTCTCTGATCTCACCTGATGTCATCCATTTATATATGTTGTGTCACAACTAGAATGCAAGCTCCCTGAGGACAGGAACTGTTCTTGTTTTTGCTTTTATCTCTAGCACTGGATATGGTGTCTGGCATATAGGAAAGGCATATTCACACCTTTATTCAAATCCCATTATAAAAATTCTTGAAGATCCCACTTCTTTTCCTGAGTAACATTGCCAACTGATGGAGTTTGGGGAATCTAAGGTGGTAAGAGTCATTTTTAAGGTAAAGTACATGAATGTACCCCAAAGGGCAATTGGGTTAATTTCAAACTATGTAAGTTAGCTTGTAATCATTCAGTCAATTATTTATTGCATGCCTACCATGTACAAGGTACCATACTAGGTGGTAGTGATGGTAATATAAGCAAGTTCCTACCCTTAAAAAGCTCACACAAGCTGTAATTCATGTGTATAAATACGTATATATATATATATATATATATATATATATATATATATATATATATAATCATGACCTAGAAAAGAAATTCATTGATTTGTCTACATATATAAATAGGTAAGTAATCTTACTTGTCTTGAATCTTTCCTGGAGACAAATAGTAAGCATCTTATTACCCCTATCTTGGAAGGGAAGTGATGGATAAGATTTGCAGAATGAGGCATGCATTTTCATGTGTGAATTTGTTTTGCATGACTATATTTATCTGTTATAAGGGAAAGCTTTCATTTGGGGGGACTGTTGTTAGGTGGAGTAAAAGACGTGATGATAATGATACAAAAGAGGAAGAAAAAAACATCAATGAAACATTTAAAATACACAGAAGAAAGCAAAAGGAATTTGAGGAGACATAGACAAGCTTGGCAGGTTGTTGCTTTTGTATTAAATTTAGTAGAAGGGTGAGAATCAGACCTCTGATTTCATCAGTGCAGGCACTGAGGAATCTCTTTACCATTGTAAGCTTTCTCTGTAACTTAAAGTTTTAGAGAGTTGGCTGGAACATTCAGAGATTGTTATTTACCCAGGGTCACAATATGTCAGAAGAGGGACATGGACCCAGCCTTCCTGGCTCTATGGTCAGGCCTCTATGAACTATGCTATGCTACTTTAATGAGTCAACAGCATTTGCACTAAGTGTGCTACAATGCACTAAGCTCTGTGCTAAGTGCTAGAGATTCAAAAAGAAGGGCAATAACAAAAATCCAGTGCCTGACCTCAAGGAGCTCACAGTCTAATGGGAGACAAGCAAACAATAATGTACAAACAAGCTATAAATAGGATCAATTGGAAAGAGTGAACCCAGAGGGAAGGAGCTAGAAGGAAGGAGGATCAGGAAAGGGTTCTTATAGAGGGTGTGGTTTTCACTGAGCCTTGAAGGAAGCCAGAAGGCAGAGATGAGGAGGGAGAGCATTTCAGGCATGGGAGAGAATCAATGAAAATTCACAGTCAGAAGATGAAAAGTCTTGTGCAAATAACAGCAACAATGTGACTGGATGGAATAGTGTGTGGGGATGGGGGAAGGGTCGTGTAAGCTGCAAGAATGCTGGGCAAGCAGGGAGGGGCTGGGTTATGAAGGGCCTTAAAAGCCAAACTACTGAATGCGGAAGAGGGAGGCAGAAGTCAAGGGTGACTGACTGAAGAGTCTGCTCTCAGTCACCAGGAGAATAATGGTACCATGGACAGAACTAGAGACATTAAACAGAGGAGCCTGAGCCTTGAGCACATTCACTTAGAACCACTAGTGAAACAAACACCCAGGTCATTGAGGGTGAAGACTCTATCTTATCTAAACCTTATCTCCCAATACCGCCATACTTTGCACACAGTAAACACTGTTTTGTTGAATCAAATTACTATGTCTAGCCTGCATTTGGAGATAGGGGTCTGGGACACAGAAAGGAACGCAGTGCCTGGCACTGCAGGAAGCAGGCAGAGTAACAGGATCATGAACTTTGAGAGGGAAGGGGCCTTGGAGGTCATCTGACCCAAACCTTTCATGAGGAAGCTTTAAGAGTTGATGAGATCAGGGCAGATAGTAGTAGTGGGGCACAGTAGGTAGAGCACTGGCCCTGGAGTCAGGAGGACCTGAGTTCAAATCCAGCCCCAGACACTTGATAATTACTAGCTGTGTGACAACTGGGCAAGTCACTTAACCCCAATTGCCTCAAAAAAAAAAAAAGATTAGATGAGATCAATAAAGAAGACTCAAGGATACAGGGAGAGAAAGAGCAAGAAGGGAATAAGCATTTATTAAGCGCCTACTACATGCCAGACTGTTATATGCTTTACAAATATTATTTCATTTGATAGTTGAAAAAAGGACCAAGGGGAGATGTTTAAGGCATACCTACAGGTTGACTCCAGGAGAACAAATGAACATTCAGAAAAGTCATATCAAGGAAGGCACAGAAAGAGCTACACAACCTTTATCTACCATGTGCTCACATCCCTAGGTAGTCGCCTTTATTACGGGGTCAGAGCATTTAGAAGTAAAGAGGAGCTTAAAGATCACAACACCAGGGCTGGAAGAGATGCCTAAGGCCCTCATTTCCCAAATGTGACAAGTGGAACACTGGGCCTTTCACAAAGAATATTTACTTCCAAACAAATAATTACAAATATACAAGTTTACCCCAAGACACAGGTGGCACAACCTTCTCTCCACCCTGCCCTCTGGGGAGAGAAGAGAGTTATTGGGTTCATCACTCAGCTTGGTTCCTGATTTCAAGTCCCAAACCTCCCCCATGGGTTCAAGTCCCAAGCACCAATAAAGAATGCTAAGTGATTTGCCAGAGCTCATACAGGGAACGAGTGCTAAAGGTAGGATTTGAGCCCAAGTGTCCTGACTCTAGAACTAATGTTCTTTTCATTGTGCTGAGACCATCTAGCCCAAGTCCTTCATTTTACAGATGAGAACATGAAAGTCAAGAGAGATGAAGCATCTTCTTGCCCAGTATATTGTTGCTGTTCAGTCACGTCCGACTCTTCATGACCCCATTTGGGGTTTTCTTCGTAAAGATACTAGAGTGGTTTGCTGTTTCCTTCTACAGTCCATTTGACAAGTGAGGAAACTGAGGCAAACAGGGTTAAGTGATTTGTCCAGGGTCACACAGCTAGCAAGTATTTGAGGTTGGATTTGAACTCAGGAAGATGAATCTTCCTGACTCCAGGCCTGGTGCTCTATCCACTGTTCCACCTCCCTGCCCCTAGATAATATTAATATGTGGTTTTCTAAGTCAACCTACAGGGATCCATTTCAATTCGAGTTTGACACTACTGGAATGGAGAACTCTAGAGGGGTTCTATAATTCTGAGAAGCTGACCATAAAATACCACAATATTGATTCCTAATATTAGAACTGGATTATTGGTCTGAGTCCTGTTAAGGCATTAAACTTCACCTATCCCAGGCATGTCCCAGCCTTTGCTTCAGGAACCCAATATTTTGACCTTCTAAAATCATCTTATGGGATTGGGAGTCAAGGGTAGTTTTAAAATGTGATCTCTTTGGCAATGACTGGAGAAATTCTAATCACCACCCAGCCTGTTTCTGACCATGGGGGTAGAATGAAGAGAAAAGATGGTGCCTTCCATAAAGAAATTTACAGTCTAAAGAGAGAAAATCCCTAAAGATCTGGGTGTAAGTTCTGGCTCAGTCACTGATTGATTTAGCTGTGTGACATTGGACAAGACTTTAATACTGGGGGCACATCTCTGTGCCTTTGTACAGGCTGTTCCTTACCATTGGAATATGCACTCTCCTCAATTCCTTCCTCCTTAAAAAATCTCTTCTTTCCTTCTAAACCAGGGGTGGGGAACCTGCTTCCTCAAGACCACATGTGGCCCTCTAGGTCCTCAAGTTTGACCCTTTGACTGAATCCAAACTTCACAGAAGAAATTCCCTCAATAAAAGATTTGTTCTGTAAAAGTTGGACTGAGTCAAAAGGCTGTATTCAAGGACCTAGAAGGCCACCCCTGTTCTAAATTCAGCCCAAGAACCATCTTCTATTATAAAAAGCCTTTCCTGATCTCCGGGATCTTAATGCCCCCCCCCCCAAGTTATCTCGTCCACATTCTGTATTTACTTTTATACGCTCATTTATGTTCCTTCCCAGATAGAATGGAAGTTCCATGAGGTCAGGGACCATTTAAGTTCTATGTTTGTATTCCTAGCACTGAGCACAGCAGTAAATACATGATGAACACTTGATTGACTGATTGAGGAGATGGTATTTGAGCCGGTCATTGAAAAACTGAGACGACTTCAAGAGGCCATAGAGTGGTAAAAAAAAAAAAAAAAGAAAAAGAAAAGAAAGGGCAAGTGGATGGAATGACGAGTAGGGAATCCCAGGCAAAGGAAGAGAGTGACCAGTGGCACAAAGTATTTGGTCCATTTTGACCAGACTGGATCCAGATGCTTCTCCCAAGTCACTTGTAATTTCTTCCTAACAGTTTTCCTACTTTCAGAGTTTCTATTGAGGTCACAGTGATCTCTGGGGAAAACATTAAAAAAAAAGTAGATGCCAGACCGGGGTCCCCCCAAGCCACAGACATGCTCACATGCAGAGACATGCACTGCTACAGAGATACTTTCCATAATCCCCTCTTAATCACCTTGACATTTCCCTTCAGAGGCCGGGCATTCATAACCAAGGGCTGTTTACACAAGACGGTTGATTCTCTTCCAAGCCATACTTGACTCTAAAATAGAGAAACCAGACCTGGGGAAAGCTCTCACACTCAGCTGTGCCTGCCAACTCTCGCAGACCTTTAGCATTCACAGGATAACATATTTGCAAAGGAAGAAATAAAAATCTGACCAAATACTCAAGTTTTTATTGTCTCTATCGTAGAAAAATGTTAACTTCAATGGTCAGCTTACTTTCTGCCTCTAGGTGCAGCCAGGTGCAACAGTGGGTGGAAAGCAGTCCTGGAGTCAGGAAGACCTCAGCTCAGATCCAGCCTCAGATGGGCATTAGCTGTACTGTCTACTTCAGTGTCCTCAACTGTAAAATGAAGGAAACACCAGCACCTACTTCCCAGGATTGTTGTGAGGATCCAGTGAGGTAACACCTGCAAAGCACTTAGCACAGTGCCTACATGCTGTTCTTGTCCAGTCCTGTCCGACCCTATTTGGGGTTTTCTTGGCAAAGATACTGGAGTGGTTTGCCATTTCCTTCTCCAGCTCATTTTATGGATGAGGAAACTGAGGCAAATGGGGTTAAGGGACTTGTCCAGGGTCACACAGTTAGTGTCTGAGCCTGGATTTGAACTCAGGTCTTCCTGAGTCCAGGCTCAGCATTATAACCACTATGTCACTATAGTGGCACATGTCAACTATAACCACTGTGTCAACTAGCTACCCCACCTGAAACATAGTAAATGCTTAATGAATACTTCTTTCCTTCCTTCCTCCCTCCCTCCTTCCTTCTTTCCATTCTTCTTTCCCTCTCTCCTTCCTTTCATCTTTCCTTCCTTTCTTTCTCCCTCCTTCCCTTATTCCTTTCTTCCTCTCTTCCTTCTTCCTTCCCTCCCTTCCTTCCTCCCTCTTTCCTTCCTCCCTCCCTCCCTCCCTCCCTTCCTTCCTTCCTTCCTTCCTTCCTTCCTTCCTTCCTATAGGGCTTATATCTACAGCAGACTGAGATTAGATTCAACATTGGCAGAGTGGGGAAAACCGTGAACAAAGAGCTAGAAGATTCAGGGTTCTAACCCCCAGGACTCTCTCTACTTGACTGCATCCATCTTGTATCACTGAGTCACTGTACAGTGGTGGGTTTAGACAAGACAGTCATTTTCTCTCTCCACTGGTAAGCAAACCATGGATGGCAGATACTCTCTAAATTGTCAAAGTGAAGACAATAATCTATATAGCACTTTTGAGGTTTACAAAGAACTTCAGAGACATGATCTCTTGTGATTTTGACAGACTTGTGAGGCAGGTCTTAGCAATCTTACTATACAAGTGAGTTAATGGAGGCTCAGAGGTTAATTGACTTTTCAATTAATTAATTAATTGTTAATTAAATTCTCGATTTGCAAGTCAAACAATTAGTATCAAAGTCTGATACCCAAGTCCTCCTGATTCCATGTGTAGCACACTTTACACTTGGTCACGCTGTCTCTTATCTTTGCTCCCCCTTGTCTTTGGGAGGGGGAAAGGTGTCAGGACCTGTGATTTTTTTTCTTTTTCTTTTTTTCTTTTTGGAGGGCAATTGGGGTTAAGTGACTTGCCCAAGGTCACACAGCTAGTAAGTGTGTCAAGTGTCTGAGGCTGCATTTGAACTCAGGTCCTCCTGACTCCAGGGCCAGTGCTCTATTCACTGCACCACCTAACCACCCCAACGGACCTGTGATTTTCTTGATTTGTACAGAGCTCTCCTTTGCAATCACAGATACCTGTAACTTCTTGTCTCAGAGATCTGTCTGGGGTGACTAAGAAATTAAGCAACACTTCCATGGGCACAGAGCTAATACACATCAGAGGCCAGACTGGAATCCAGTTGTTTCCAACTCCAAGACTGGACTTCAATCTACTATGTCGATAAACATGATTACTAGTGATATGTAAGTAACATTATTCCCATTTTTCAGATGAGGAAATGGAAACCCAGAGAAATTTAACAGATTCATTCACCCAAGGTCATCATAGCAATGCTGGAACCAGAATAGCAGATTGGTTACCTAATTCATGGCCCTTTGGTTTTCCCAGCATACCACACATTCACGACAGACTCTTTTAATCCATGTCTTCTACAAATTAACTTTGAAGTGGGCATTTGATGGGCATAATTTGGGCTATCTAGGAGCCATTTTTTGGTTCCTGAAGCATCTTCTGGGTAAGGAGGTGCAAAGTGCTTTGGAAAGTTAGGGGTTAATAGAGCAGGTACTGCCTTAGAGAGAAGAGCCCTTCCCTCAGATCTTCATGTGGTTGGTTCCTTATCAGGTTCTAAATTTATCTCCATTTTTGGCTTGGAAACTAACCAGTCTCTCTCTGACATATGACAGCTTCTAATCTCTTCTCCCCCCACCTCCTCCCAGCTTATCTTCTTTACCCCTTTTGGACTTTAATTTGCCTGGTTGACCTTGCATTTCTTCCTGTACCATCTGCAGTGTTTGTGTTCCCAGATTCTTCCCCATCTCCCACCCCCCAAACATAGCTTTGTACATAGGAGATTGCCCATAAATATTTGTTGACTTGACTCATGTGACTCCCTAACAAGTGATTCCCTGCTTTGCCCTTCAGTCACTTCTATCTTTCTTTGGCTTCAATTCAACTAAGTCAATTCAATTCAATTGAGCAAATAAAGTATCGATTAAGTTCCTACTATGTGTTCCTACTGTGTGCTAAATGAGGAAGAAAAAGATATGGAGATGAATTTTTTAATGATCTAGTCCTTATCCTCAAAAAAGCATATAAATATGGGAATTTAGAACTTGTTTAAAAATATTTTATAATTGTATTTCAATATAGTTTCCTTTGTAATGCTAAGTACTTTATTTTATTTTTTTAAAAACATTTTTTCTGAAAAATAGTCCTTAGGCTTCACCAGGGGTCCATTCCACAAACAAGGTTAAGAACACTTGTATATAGAAAAACAATATGAAAATAGATACTGATAGGGAACCAACCACAACAAGGCTTGAGGGGAGGATCCTTCTATCTAAGGCTCTATCAACTCAACTTTCCAAAGTACTTTGTCTGATCCATTGAACATCCTCACCCAGAAGAGGCTTCAGGAATCAAAAGAGGTTTAGCCCAAACTATGTTCATCAAATGCCCTCTTCAGAGTTAATTTGCAGAAGATATGGAGTAAGCTCCTGCTATGAATGTGTGGCATATTAGAAAGACCAAAGGGCCATGAATCAGGTAACCAACCTGCTGTTCTGATGCTAGCATTGCTATAGAGTAATGGAAAGAGAATGGAATATGACACACGGGGGCGACCTAGGTTCAAATTCTGCCCTCAATATGTACTAACTGTGTGATTGTGGCCTATCAATCTGTCTATGAACATTTATTAAGCATATATTTAATATCTCCCAGGCACTGTGTTAAGTATTAAGGCTACAAAGAGAAAGCAAAAATAGTCTATCCTCAAGAAGTGTACATTCTAATGGGAGAGACAACATAAGTATATAGATATGTATGAGGTACAGAGAGAGTATATGGAAGATAAACTAAATGGGACATATGCTAGAAGCCAGGAGAAGAGGTGAGGCAGAGACCCCAGAGGGGCTGCCTGCAGGAGGCAGCATAAAACTCAGGTCCTTCATCTATACTATGAGGACAAGAATACTTATAACAACTACCACGTTGGCTTATTGTTAGAGCCAAATGAAATAACATATATGTGGAATTGTATAAACCTTAAAAAGTTATATGAATGCCACATATCCTCATCGCCATTATCTATCATTCTCATGATTATTACAATACAACAGAGGATGTGGGAAATGCACACAGACAACTGTGATACTATGATTTTTTTACATATTTGTTACATTGTTTACATTATTGTTATTACAGCAACATAACAAGGGACGTGAGAAATGTACATAGGTAGCTGTGATCTTATTACTATATGTTTATATAGCATTATTAAAATATAGCAGTCTTGGGAAATATGCACAGATAACTATGATATTATTATATTATAGATTTATCATTATCATTATATAACAGGAGAAATGGGAAATACACAGATAACTGTGACAACATTATTATATTACTTTTTATCATCATTATTATTACAATATAACAGGGGACATAAGAAATACACAGAAGTAACTGTGCTATAAGGTTGGATGTTATAGGAGCCAAGGAGAATTCCAGCAAAGTAATTTAAGAAAGTCTGAGTGGGGGAGTTATTTTTACCTAAAACATAGGGAGGACTTCATGGAGAAAGGCATCTGAGCTATTACGGTAGTCTTCCTTCCTCCAGTCGTTAGCATCTTTGACCTACACTCCACCTAGATACCAAATTGATATTCCTAAAACACAGGTCCAACCATGTCTCATCCCTGTTCCATTCCCTGCCTCCAGGAAAAAAATATGTTTCTCTATGTGGCTTTTAAAGCCCTTCACAATCTAGCTACAATCTCTCTCTCTGGGTTTATTGCATACACTTCTCTCCTTCATGTACTCTATGTCATAACCAAATTGGCTTTTTTGCCACTTCTCATGCCCAACATTCCATCCCACATTTCTCATACCTTGAATGTACTCCCTCCTCCCCTCCACCCTGTGAGCTCTCTAGCTTCCTGCAAATCTCAGCTTCATCCCACCAAATATAAGAAATCTATCCCGATGCCTCCCATTGCTAATCCCCTCCAGTTACTTTGTGGCGACTTTGAATATATTTTATATTTTCTTACCTGTATACATGTTGTTTCCATTGATAGACTAGATGCTCCTAGAGGGCAGGGACTATTTCATATTTGTCTTTATAGCCCCAGTGCTTAATACTATAGCCTATATATTGTTGTTCATCCTACATTCCCAAAGAAGACCAATAACATCAGAGAGTGATGTCTTGACTTGCAAATGAATTGGATTTAAGTGAGGCAGGACTCTGCAAAGTCATCAGCCTCACTCTCTCCTCCAGAATCATCTGAGTCCAAAATGGGTGTTTAATAAATTCTTGTTGAATTGAATTTGGCCTCTGGAGAAGAAAATATTTCCCAGAGGTAGATACAAGGAAGGAATTAAAGCTGGCATGATGGCAAGTCTCCTCATTTGTGAGCCATCAGCAATATCACACTCAGGTCAATGTTGTAGAATGCAAAGTATGAATGAGACTCTAGTGTTCACACTTAGATTTAAATGACATTTAAGGTTTACAAAGCATTTTTCTTATAACCACTTTGAGAGGTAGATACCATAATTAATAATCTCCCTATTTCATGGGTAAACTTTGGAATTGAAATGACATTTATAAAGCATTAAAAAAAATTCAGGGGCAGCCCCAGAGTTGGGAGGACCTGGGATCAGTTCCGGCCTCAATTACTTGGAATCCACACAAAAATAACTGGCCGTGTAACCTTGAGCAAGTTACCTAATCCCAATTACTTAAAAAAAAATTCAGCATCTTTCCCCATCGTCAAAGATCTTCTGATGCTAAAACCAGTTTCTTTCCATTTTACTAAATGGACAGTCACTGAGATAATTCATTCTGGAATTCAGCCTCCTCAAGCTTAGACAAATCTTAAGAACTTAACTCTTAAGATGAGTTTCAAGAAAACAAAGTTCTAGACCCGGTTTGACCCTAATTCACTCTGTGACTTTGGAAAAATCATCACGACCCTCTGGACCTCAATTGTTTTTGGGCATAGAATAAGAAACATTGGATTAGATGATCTCTAAGGCATGGTTCTTAAAGGTTCTTGACATTCTACTATTCAAAAGCATTGCTGAACACTAAGCAAGCCACTTTTCCTTTGTGGGACTCCATTTCCTCAGTCTATAAGAAGGAACGGATGATAACTAAGATCCCTTCTAACCATAAAGCGTCCATGAGACCTTTTAACACCTGAATCCAATTCTTCCTAGCCTTGTCTTCCAAGAAAAATGCTTTCTGTCCCAATTTCCTAAGTCTCATCCAGGCCCAACCTTTACTCCTCTGGTTCACCCTGGTCACCAAGGAAATAATCTCCCTTCTTTTTGAGTCTCCAAATTCTGTGCCAGCTACTGTTCAGGGCCCTAATCTCCAAACCCCAGATTGAATCCAAGCCCCTGTACTTTTCTGGCCTGCCTGACCCACTCACGTATCATTGCTTTCTCCCCTCCTCTGGCTTCCCTCCCTTCTTCTAATCTTCTTGTATTTTCTTATGCAATGCTCTTCCCAGAAGCTTGGGTTCACACTCATCAGCAATCATACCATGAGTCTTCCAGTTAACATTTCAACTGTTATAAATTAGCATTTACATAAGATGAAATAGCAGTTGCTCCTTTCAGCTATGTACTTAGCCAGCTCTGTGACCTTGGGTAAGTCCCTTCCCCTCATTCTTATCCTCTATGAAATGAGCGGATTGGTCTAGATGATCTCTAAGGTTCTTTAAAACTCTATCAGCCTATGATTACTCTCTACAAGGAATCACATAATGGAAAGATGGGAAGTCCCTGGTGTAGGAGAAATCTACTTCCCCTCAATAATGACTAACTGAGCACCTCAGGTGGGCCCTCTTTAGTCATTTCTTGCATTTGTTCATAAAACAGAAAGGCAGCCAGGTATAGCAGATAGTGTGCTAGACATAAGATCAGAAAAGCTTGTGTTGGAATCACCACCTCTGACACATAATATCTCAGTGACCAAAGGTGAATAACTTAATCTCTCTGTGCCTCAGACTAATCTCTAAAACTAGTGCTAGACTTTGGAAGCAGGAGGACCTGGGTTCCAAAGCTAAGGGCCAGTCACTTAGGTACTCTAAGCCTCAAGCTTCTCTAAAATGCCAAGGTGGCTGGTGGTGCAGTGGGTAGAACGTTGGATCTCCAATCAGGAAGACCTGAGTTCAAATCTAGCCTCCGACACATAACTAGCTGCTGTTTGTCTTTTCTTTTTGAAGAGGACCAATGACATCACAGACAGCGTCTTGACTTGTACCAGTGACATCATAAGTGATGTCTTGACTCATTTGTGAATTGGATTTAAGTGCAGCAGAATTGTACAAAGTCATCAATTTCGATCTATTCCAGAGTCATCAATATTCAGTGGCAAGATAAAAATCAAGACACCCAGCGACAGCTCAGGTGCAGTGGATGACCTTGGCATTTTCAATGTCTGATCAAGCTCCAAGCACTCTGAAGTGCTTGCTATAGCCACCTTCATGGCCATTGGAATAGATTGTCTCTATCCACCCATCCACCCATGCTTAAGGAAGACACTCTCCTAATTCACTGATGTATTTAAAGCCTGTAAGTTTCCTCAACCTGGTTTAACCTACTTCCAGAAATGATTTTACTGGGCTGCAGCCACTTAATGTGGTACAACTTCCTTTTTTTTTTTTTTTGTGGTTACATGGTTAGTAAGTGTTAAGTGTCTGGGGCTGGATTTGAACTCAGGTCCTCCTGACTCCAGGGCCAGTGCTCTATTCATTGTACCACCTAGCCGCCCCATATGCTACAACTTCTTGGAGCCACAAGTGAGAGTTAGGTGAAGGTGGACACCAAACGTGGATGAACAGCCCTGAAAAGGGCCCAGAAAACCCTGGCATCAGAGGTGCTGGTCCTCTCGAACACTCCACACACCCTAAGGAAACATATACTTAACTAGCTCCATGACCTTAACCTCTGTTGTCTCAATTTCCTCACCTGTAAAATGGGAATAATAATCGCACCTACCTCTCAGGGTTGTCATGAAGATCCAGTGAGAATACATTTGTAAAGTGCCTGGTACATTCCTATAATTATCTAAAACGGATGCTATAGGTTGGTTGGTCGAAGGAGTCCCCACAACTACAAAATCCCAGGTCCTTGACTACTGATGCTAATGCAGAACTGTTACACTGAGACAATTCTCACCTTCAGTAGTGAATCATTTCCATGCATTTATAAACAAAAGCTGCAAAGTAACTCCCTGATCTCTTCTGGACTGACCCATGACACCCTGACATCACAGCAAAGTCTGCTTCCTTGGATCAGTCCAGTCAGCAATGATTTATTAAGTGCTTAATATGAGCTAGGCAGTTACCATATTTGGAAATGGAGAGACAAAGGCCCTGCCTTCAAGGTGCTTACATTCTACTGCCAGTGAAACAGGATGGACACAGATAAATAAATACAAAACATATGTCATGTAAATATAAGGTAATTGGGTGTGACTCTAGTAGCTTAGGGGAATTAGGGAAGGCTTCCTGGAAGAAGTGCCATTTAAATTGAGCATTAAATGAAGCTAAAGATTCTAAGAGATGAAGGTCAGAAAGGAGGGCATTCCAGGGATGGAGGACAACCTGGTCAATGCACAGTTACAGAAGATGGAATGTTACATGTGAAGAAAGCGGAAGGGAGTAAACATTTATATAGCACCTACTATGTGCTAGGCACAGTGCTGAGTATATAAATATTATCTCACTTGATCCACACAACAACTCTGTGAGGGTTATTAACCCCATTTTACAGTTTAGAAAACTGAGGCAAACAGAGATTAAATGACTTGCCCAGGATCACACAGCTAGCAAGCATCTAAGGCAGGATTTTAACTTAGAGCTTCCTGTCTCCAAATGCTCTATCCACTGCATTACCTGCCTGACTTAGCAAGAACAACAAGTAAGTCAGGTAGGGTGAACCATAAAGTGTCTAAAAGAGAGTAATGTATTAAGTCAGGAAAAATAGGCGAGAGACAAATGTCAAACAAAAATATTTGCCTTCTCTCCTAGAGTCAAGAGGGAACCACTGGTACTTTTTGAGCAAGGAAATAATCCAGGTTAGACCTGTACTTTAGCAATATCACTTTGGCAGCTGTGTGGAGGAGAGAGGAGTAATTGGAGGCAGAAAGGCCAATTATGAGGCTAAAGCAATAAACCAGGTGTGGGAAGATCAGAGGTTTCCCATTTCCTCCACGGCACAGATTACTTGTCCCTAAAGGGCAACAAAGTTTTCCCTAGAAACTGATCATTCCCTACTCTCTTGCCACAGCTCTTTGCTCACCTAAAAGGATATAAAGGACCATCCAATGTAGACTTGGAGCCTTTCTGACTCAGCAGATGTCTGAAGATCACTTGAATCACTATACCCTACCCTGCTAACCAGAAGTATTTCCATATGGAGACAGCAGGATCATGCCCACAGCAACTAAGCACCCCTGTCTCCTGGTGGCATATCCTTAATATGTTAGGATGAAGTAAATCTGCTTTTATTAACTGTTCAGTGACTTAATTTGCCTCAAACTAGAACCTGGACTGGTGTCAGTCCTTCCCCTCCCCCCCAATACACACCAAGTAATTGGTGATAAGGATTTGAATTAGGCTGGTAACTGTGTGAGTGGGAAGGAGGGAATAGGTGGGGAAGGTGTTGTAGAGATAGAACAGATAGAAATTGGCTAGATAGATATGGAAGATGAAGAAGAGAGAAAAATCTAAGATGACTCTATAGGGGACTTATAGAAGGATATTAGAAACATAGATTTAGAGTTTGAAGGAACCCTAGAGGTATCTAATCTAACACCCTCATTTTATTGCTGAAAAATCTGAAGCCAGAGAGTTTAATAACTTGTCCAAGGTCACACAAATAGTTAATAATCAGTTAGTCTCCCTGATTTTAACAGAAAGGCTACAAAGATATTCATCTCCATCAACATTATGAGCTAAGGAAGATATCACCAACAAATATTTATTGAGAGCCAACTATATAATATTCAAGCTCTATACTATGTGTTGGGATATATACAAAGAAATATCAGATGGGGTAAGCCCTAATTTCTAGGATATAACAGGTCTAGTTTAAAGAATAATATTGGGCAAAAATAACTACGGTGATACAATGCAAAACAACATGATACATGCTGAATGCTTAAGGATTTAGAAAAGGGACAACCATGACCCCTGATGGGAATCAGAATGAATTATAGCATTTAGAAATGGGGAAAATCCTTGGAGATCAATTTAATCAATCCCTTCATTTTACAGTTAAGGGAAATGATGCTCAAAAAAATGAAATGAGAGTTTCCCAAGGAAACACACATATAGCACATATAAAAGCTTGGATTTGAACTCACATCCTCTGATTTGAAATCTGGGGGTCAGAGTAGGTAAAAGAAGACTTTAGAGAGGAGGCTATGCAATAAATGACTAGGCAGAGCAGGGCAGCAAGCTTTTTAAAATCACATGATTATACCAATAGATGCAGAAATGGCTTTTGGTGAAATACAATACTGGTTTTTGTTTAAAAAAAAATTAAAAACCATGAGGATAAATGGACCTTTCTTTAACAGGGTTAGTTTTATGTATCTAAAACCAATAGCTCCCATTATTCATAATGGAAATAATTTTGCTAAAAGTCCTTCTTCTAGTAAAATCAGGAATAAAGCGAGGTGAGTTGTAGAAATACTAGCTATAGTAATAAAACAAGAAAAAATAAGAAATGTAGCATAGGTGAAATGGTCCCTATATGGAGAGTGTACATATTCCCTGCTCAGTTCTAATTCAAGTGACTATGTGAAAGGTTGGGAGAAGTCAGTTTCCAGTCATTCATGACTGAGGGGGTTTCCTCATACATTATAGAAGGATTAAGCATGAGCAAAAACGAAACAAAATTATCACTTTTTGCATATAACATGATGATCTGCTTAGAGAATCCTAAAGATTCAACCAAAATTTTAGTTGAAACAATGAATAACTTCAGCAAAGTGACAGGATATAAAACAAACCTACATAAATAATCAGACTTTCTGTATATGTGGAAAATATGGAAAAATAAGTTCCATCCAAAATAACTACAGAATATATGAAATATTTAGGAGTTTACCTACCATGACAATCACAGGAATTGTATGAATGAACACAGCTACAAAATATTCTTTACAGAAATACAAGGATGGTCAATGTTTTCAGTTGTTTTTCAGTCGTGTATGGCTCTTTGTGACCCTATTTGGGGTTTTCTTTGCAAAGATATTGGAAGAGTTTGCCATTCCTTCTCCATCTCATTCTACAGATGAGGAACTGAGGCAAACCAGGTTAAGTGACTTGCCCAGGGTGACAAGCTTGCAAGTGTCTGAGGCCAGATTTGAACTCAGGTAGACGAATCTTCCTGATTCCCAGTCTAGAGCTATTCCCATTCTGCATTACCCGGGTGACCCAGCTAAGTTGATGTTTAGATTTGTTTTACTTTACAATGGTTATTTGTTACAATGGATAGAGGCAAGAGTTTGGAGGAAAGAGTAAGTAAGGCTTTGGATAATGATGCCCCCCACAAAAAAAAAGGAAAGAAAGAAAAGAACATCAGTGAAACAATTGTTTTTAAGTTGTTGTTGGGTTGGTTTTTTTAATTCACAGAAGAGAGCAGAAGAAAATTCAGAAGGTGACAAAAATAGCAGGATAGCTTTTGAAAGCTTTATTAAATTTAATATATATTTTTAGAAAACAAACTATATATGAAGTTTTACAGTCATACAATCTTCTTTCTCTGTTCTTTAAATATGGAAATATTGATGTATATTGACGTTTGACAAATTCAGAAAGACAACAAATTAAAAGTATCTGAAGAAAAGAAATACCCTTTCTGTAAATAGATTGTGTCAATATTTATATTTCTTTAAATTTCTAATCTACAAAATTTTCCCCTCTTCCTAACCTCCCCTTTTCTCTGACAACACCACCATTCTTCAAGTGCTTCAAGGTTCACAATTTCAGAATCATCCTCCACCCTTTTCTCTCTCACAGTCAAGCAGTTGCCAAGTCTTTTGTCATGTGTCTGTGCCATGTAAAAAGTTCTAGAGACATAGTTTCTGGGTAATTAATAATTGTATTAATTATAGTAATGGATAATTAATAAAAGAGATCAGAGGCACCCTCAACACTCTTGCTCCCAGATCATGCGCAACCTAGAAAAATCTAGAAATCTAGACAAAGGATCTACACCATTCCACCCACCCAAGTCTGAGTAGAAAACAATAGACTTCCCCATTTCCCCAAGAACAAGATTGGGGAGAAAGTTAATCCAATCTCATTATCAGCAAATTCCTTCAGATGCTGACTTGACAGAAGTAGAGAATGAGGAGATAGAAAACAGAAAAAATCCTGGATCTCCCTGATAAACTGGTTATTTAATAATCATTTCTCTCATGCCTTTACTATATATCTGACATCTGGCCCATTTTCTCCACTAACATAGCCACGACTATAATTCAAGCTTTCATCACCATTCTCCTGGAATCAGGCAATAATAGCCTCTGAATTGGCTTCCTTTCCATCACTCTCTCCCTGATTCTTTCCACCCAGCTGCCAAACTGAAATTCCTAAAGCTTAGACATGACCATGCCATTTCCCTGCTCAAGAAGTCCTAGTGGCACTGTATTGCCTCTAGGACAAAATACGAACTTTTCTATTTTATCTTTTGAAGCCCTTATGATTCCATATACTTTTCCTGGCTTGTCTTTACTCTCTTTCAGGGACTTTTATGTTCTGGTCAAATAAGCCTAATGACTGCTCCTCCTGCACATTCCGTTTCCCATTTTTATTAAAGGGCCATTCCCATGGGGTTGAAAAGCATTTCTTCCTCATCTTCATCTCCTAGGATCCTTGGGTTCCTTCAAAGCTCAGCCCAAGTGACCCTTCCATTTAGTTTGCATCTGCTCTGTGTATATGTTGTTTTCCTTCAAAAGAATAAAGCTTTTTGAGGACATCAGAGCCCACCTCATATACTACCGGGATCATCAGAAGCACATAAGTACTTTTTGAATGAAAGAAAGTAAAGATACACTCTGAGATTGTAGGTATGGCCTCTATCCATAAGCATCACAAAATCTAACGTGTTGTAATCCCACCTTCAGCTTCTATGGTCTCTTGGACCTTTTGGGGGGCTTTGGGCTTCCAGTCCTTTTAAAGTTTACATCGATGTACAGATCAAAATTATTTAAACTAGAGGGTACATGAATGAACTTCTTGGTCATCCTTGATTATCAAAACTCAACCTACTAATCCTCTAACTTACTTTTGTCCTTAAGCTGTCTACCTCCCTCTCCCCACCTCAAAACCCATGGTTTACCCTCACCATCATTTTTACCAAGGGACTTTTTTTTAAGGTAGTGAAAAGGGAGTATGAAATAGTGGAGAGGCAACATGGTGTCATGGCTAGAGAACTGACTTTGAGGGCATGAAGATTTGAGCTTGAATCTTACTTCTGACCTATACTACTAGCTTTGTGACCAAGGATAGGTCACAACATCTCAATGCCCCAGGAAGCTCTAAAGGACAGATGAGGTGCCCAAGTGTAGATCTGTATTGACAGAGGAAATTTCCACACCAGAAGTTCCTTAACAGTCAACATTTGCCACTCTCTATCTTCAAAAAACACAAATGGTAACAAACACATATATACCTTCAGGAAAATTTGTGAAAGTCAAACATCTAATAGTATAAATGTTTTTGACTTTAGACCAACCATGGAGCAAAAGAAATGTCTGTCCCAAGATGTTCAGACTTACTTCTTTCTCTTGATTTTGGATTTTTGGCACCCTCTTCTCTCCCTGTTTGCTGCAAGAGTATATCTATAGTCAGGCAAAACTTGTTATGCTTTGTGTTGGACAACTGAAACTGAAGTTTGGTTTTAGAGTTTATTTATTTTAGAGTTTATTCATCATTGCACAATCAACCAAGCCAGGAAAACAACATTTTTTCATCTTCCATTACTATAGCAATTTAACAAATAATTATTAAGTGCCTTACTATATGCAGAGATGTGCTAGGACACCACAGACACAGAGTTTAGCTACAGCCCAATTATTCCTCTCACAATACTTACAGCCCAAAAAAGGAATAACACACACAATAACTGTGACATACAATGATATGACAGCATTTTAGAGGAATGAGAAACAAAACTCCAATATGAGAATGGTCTGTAGAAGGTCATCTTTGACTCCAGAGATATTTTATTCATCTGAATATAAGCCATACCTCAAAAATGAGATCACTTTGAAATTTAAAAATAAAATAGCTACATATAGGCAGAAAAAGACACTGAAAATTATATAATTATAATTTTTTAAATCATGAAAGTAATTTTTTCATTTCTTTCTACTCAAATGTAATGATTTTTACTCAGTATTGATTTTTTTCATCTTTATTGTATGAATCTACAATATAGGAGATTATAGATCGAATTTAGATTTTTAAATAAGTCAGATCTGAGGAGAAAGTATCATCAATACGGTTAGGCCAATACAGTAATAGAAAACCATTTTTCCCCAGTTTTTCAGAATTGTCCACTCCTCCCCCAAGCCCTGGGGTTTAATTTTTATCATTAACATATGGTATATATTTTTAGAAAAATAACATTGCTTTTACTCATATCTGACAATCTCTCCACTCAAAAATGAAAGTTAGAGGAAAAAAGGGAGAAGGGAGAAGAGAAAAGAGGAGAGTGCATGGGATCTGTGGCTGTGGCAGTGTACTGCTCTTTCTATTTGACATCTGTCTGACCTTTCTCAGCTTTACCCAACTCCTTCCCCCACCTCCCACCTTTTTTTTGGGGGGGGGGGGCAATTGGGGTTAAGTGACTTGCCCAAAGTCACACAGCTCCCGGTATTCACTGTACCACCTAGCCACCCCTCCCCACTCCCATCTTTCCTTGATGTGCTTTCCATTCTCCTAGTGCTCACCCTTGGAGGGCTATATAAGAGCAGGAGGCCAGTAAAAAAAAAGAATGCCCATCCTCCCCACTCATAGCTTCCCTGATTTCCTTCAAGTCTCTGCTAAAATCCCACCTTCCCAGTCTGGCTCCACCCACCCCCAAATCCTAGTGCCTTCCCTTTGAGATTACCTCCAATTTCATCTATACGCAGCTTGTGTTGTTTTTTCCACTCTCTAGAATGTGAGCTCCTTGGAATCAGGGACTCTGCCTTTTTTTTTTCTATTATCAGGGCTTACTTAGCACAGTGCTTATTAAATAACCTAGTGACTTATTTACCTGACATATTTCTAGAAATGGAAGCAATTGCAATAATACAAGAGAGAGAAATTAAAGGTCTAAGTATTGGCAAAGAGGTGGCACAGTGGATAAAGCACTGGGCCTGGAGTCAGAAAGACTCATCTTCCCAAGTTCAAATCTAAACTCAGAAACCTACTTGCTGTGTGACCCTGGGCAAGTCACTTAACCCTGTTTACCTCAGTTTCCTCATCTATAAAATGAGCTGGAGAAAGAAATAGCAAACTACTCTAGTGTCTTTGCCAAGAAAACCCCAAATGGGGTCACAAAGGGTCAGACACAACTGAACGGCAACAACTGGCAGGGAAGGGATAACTTCATCCCTTTCTGTAGATAATGTCAACAATGAATATAATACTTTCTTAGGAAACCCCAGCAAAACAAACAAACAAACAAACCTGCTTGAGACAATTTAGATCTTTAGTAAAGTAGCAGGACCCAAAATAAATCCCCTAAATCATCAGCATTTCTAGATAGTCATAACAAAATCGAGGAGGAAAATAGAAATAGAAATTCAATTCAAAGTAACTACAAAGTAAACAAAATATCTGGGAGTCAATCTACCATGACACACTAAGCTATATAAATACGATTACAAAATACTTTTAAAAAAATTTAAACAGTTTGCTGAATATTTGTCATTTATAGTTGGGCTAGTCAATGTAGTTAAAATAATGATGCTACCTAAATTAACTTATTGATTTAATGCCATAACAGTTTAACTACCAAAGAATTACTTTTTAGGAAAAATAATGACAAAATTCATTTGGAACATGAAAAGGTCTAGAATCTCAAGGGGGAAAAATGTGCGGAGGGGGATAAGAACAAAATTGGAATAGAAGAGATGTTAAATTATATTATAGATCAACAATCATAAAAGCTAATAAACAGTATTAAAAAAATTAGAAAGGTAGATCAGTAAAAAAGACTAAATAGACAAGAATCTGAAACAATCAAACTCAATAAATAAGTGTTCAATAAATCTAAGAACACAAACTACCTGGAGAAGGGTTCCTTCTGACAAAAACTTCTGAGAGAATTGGAAAGCACCTTGGTTTAAAAAATGATGTTCAGACCAGCATCATATGTGTGTGTGTGTGTGTATAATACATAAAAGATGTATATTATATATACACATACACCTTGGTAAGTTTCAGCTAGGTGGCATAGTGGGTAGAGCACTGGGCTTGGAATTACCAAGATTCATTTTCATGAGTTCAAATCCAACCTCAGACACTTAGTGGTTGTATAACCCTGGGCAAGTCATTTAACCCTATTTGCCTCAGTTTCCTCATCTGTAAAATGAACCAGAGAAGGAAATGGCAAGATACTCTAGTATCTTTGCCAAGAAAACCCCAAAATGGGGACATGAAGAGTTGAACATGACTGAAAACTAATACAACTTAAAGTTCCAAATGAAAACTCAATTACAAAGGTCACATTATAAGAAAAAAAAATGAGGAAAATGTATGAAGGTGTCTTTCACAAATATGACTGGGGGAAAGGAGCAACCAAGAGGATACTGGTAGCCAAGAAATATAAGGAAGTGACCCAAGTAAGGCTAAGAGCCATTCCCCAGGGCATATGAGCAGTTATCAAAAGATTAGTTGTAAACTATTAAGAACCACATGAAAGATGGATTCAAATCACTCACAATGAGAGAAATTAAAATTTTTTAAATCCTGAGGATTCACTGCACATCCAATAAAGTGACAAAGGTAACAAAAGACAGAATGTCCATATGGGGGGGGCGGGGCTACAGGAAGATGGGCAAACCATCTTCTATCCATAGAGCTGTGAATTGGTCCAGACAAGCTGGAAAGTAATTCGGAGGTTCATCCAAAAGGTCACTACTCCATGCATACTCTGATTCACTAATACCACTACCAACCATGTTCTCCAAAGAACCCAAAGAAGGAGAGAAAAAATCCCCAAAATAACCATGCCAGCACATCTTCTTATGGAAAGAACTGAAACTAAGGGAGTGACAATCACTTGGGCATGGCTAAACACATGATGATGTATGACTGTGATGGAATATGATTAAGTCATAAGAAATGATAAGAAGGATGCATTCAGAGAAGCCTGGGAAGACTTGTATGAACTGATACAGAGTGAAGTAAGTGGAAACAAGACAGTCTATACAATGACTAAAATTTTGTAAAGGAAGCAATGATCAAAGACATGACCAATCACCACTCCAGGAGACATATGACAAATCCTGTTTCTCACTTCTTGTCAGTGAGGTAATAAAGTAGAGGTACAGAATGAGACATATGTTTTCAGACATGGAAGGTGTGTGGTTTGGTTTTGTTTGACTATATTTATTTTTCATAAGGTAAGCCTTTTTTGTGGAAGAAGAAAGAAGTGAGAAGTGGAAGAGTAGGAGAAATAGTGATATTGATGCCCCTCCCCCCAAAAAAAGAAAGGAAAGGAAAAACTGTCAGTGAGAATATGAACACACACACACACACACACACACACACACACACACACACACAAAGGAAATAGGAAGAAGCTTAGAATGAGACATAGACAAGCAGGGCAGCATTGGTACCACCATGTCAAATGTAATAAATAAATAGATGAATGAATGAATGCATGAATAATATATACATATATAAATAGATGTATATGTACATAGAAATATATATTAAATAAGATGTAGGCAACAGATTCCTGGTTTCGCATGTAATTCTCTTGTTCTGTTCTTTGTATAAGAAAACATTTGTTTATTGATGTTTGTCAAGTTTATAGACAAAATTAATTATTTTAAGAGAAGAAGGACAACAGAGGGAAAGGCAAAAATGGATAAGCTGAGGCTAGAGAAATTCCCAGTTATGGAATGAAGTAGAGAAATCCATAAAAAGAATCATTTTGACAGGAAGAAGACAAAAATTATCAATTTTACTAAAATCTCTGTCCACTATTTCTTGTAAGAATAGATAGAATGAGGGCGGCTAGGTGGCGCAGTGAGTAAGAGCGCTGGCCTTGGAGCTGGGATGACCTGGGATCGAAACCAGCCTCAGAAAATGAGCACCCCCACACAAATAATGACCAGCCATGTAACCTTGAGCAAGTTACTTAACCCCAATTGCTCTAAAAAAAAAAAAAAAGAATAGATAGAATCTTTATGTTACAGCCTGGGCAGGAGAATGGAAACTGTTTTGTGGAAATACCAAGGTACCAGGTAACCTCATGTCCGTTTTTGTCCTTTTCAACACAGGAAAATAGGTATGTGTATGTGTGTGTGTGTGTGTGTGTGTGTGTGTGTGTGTGTTGTTACAGCAATAAAAAATATATTTGCCCAGTTCCCACACCCTTTAGGGCTCCAGCTCTTTACCTCAGGGGTCAGGCAAATGGGTGTCACCTGATACTAATCTCCTAGATTGACCTAAAGGACATTTGGCTATAAAAGTCCCTTTCTCCACCATAAAATGTCTAATCTAAGCACAGGAAATAAAATCAGCAGTAGACACCAGAAGAACACTCTTGAGATTTCTTTTATTTACCTTCACTATTTATCTCAGAGTTATTAATACCATGAGAAATAGTATCTAATAGCCCTCCCAGAACATTTTACGTCTTCAAAATGACTTGAAACTGATTACCAAGTTCTTAGCCACCTTTGCTCAGCAGAGCATACATACGTGTATAGATATACAAAGTTTCTCCTGTTGGGTGGAATAGCAGATAGGCTGCCGGGCTTGGAGTCAGGAATACCTGAATTCAAATCCAGTCTTATCTAGCTGTGTGACTCGAAGTCATTTAATCTCCATCAAACTCAGTTTCTTCATCCATAAAATGGGAATAATAATATTAGCACCTTCCTCCTGGGACCATCAGGAGGATAAAATGAGATCATACCTGTAAAGCACTAGTCATCATTATCTCCTTTGTTATTTTTGTCATATTAACACAATGATGTTATTATTAATAATAATTATTAACCATAAAAATAAGTCTAATATCTAGGCAGGTCTCAGCCCTCTCCTCTGCTGTCCCACCCTATTGACCCTCCTTTCTCCTGAGACTGAGGACTTTGTCTTCATTACCCTCTTTTTTTCCTCCTGGTCCTATCTCCCAGGTTTCAGTACTGACTTGTTTCCAGATATTGGTTTTTGCTTCTTATCATAGATCATAGACATAGGACTTCCTTCCCAGAAATTCTATAATGGTCCTCTGTTGGCTCTGCTAAACTAAACTCTTCTCACAGACCTAAAGGCACCTGAATTCCTCATTTATGATGTCCTGCTAAATCGTCATTTAACACAAATCACCTCTCATTCCAGTTAATGAGCTTCCTTTGAGAGAACAGGACAACATCAGGGCTCCAGATGTGACCTGCAAATCTAGGAGAGACAATGTGGTATAGAGGAAAGAGATCCGAAGACCAGGCCTCTGACACTTACTAACTGCATAATGTCAGAGGTACCAATCCATCTCACCTCTCTGAGCCTCAGTTTCCTCATCTGCAAAACAAAGAGGGAATATTTACCTTGCCTGCTTCACAGGGTTATGTAGATTAATGCAATTATGGCTGAAAGCATTTGGCAAACTAAAAACCCAGTAGAAATATCATTTTATTTAAATAAAATTTCTGTAGTTTGCTGAAACTGATAAATCCATGATCTAATTTGATCCACACAAGGAAGAGTCCAGGAGAAGGGCAAAGTACCAGTCTTATCCCCATTATCTTCATTATATCGTTAGGGTTCAGTCATGTCTGACTCTCCATCACCCCGTGGACCATACTGTCCATGGAGTTTTCTTGGCCAAGATATTATAATGGTCTGCCATTTCCTTCTCCAATTAATTAAATCAAAGAGAGGTTAAGTGACTTACCCAGGTTCACACACCTACTAAATGTCTGATGCCGGATTTTAACTCAGTTCTTCCTGACTCCAGGCTCAGTTGCTCCATCCACTGAACTATCTAGCTGTCTGCCATTATAGTGATTATAAAAATAAATACCTGGGATGGAGAGCGTCCCAGGGAGGAAGTGCCTTCAACAAAAGCATATCAACACAGTTTGGCAATTTTTAGTCTTAGAGAGGGGGTGGAGAACCTGCAGCTTCCAGGCCACATGTGGCCCTCTAGGTTCTCAAGTGCAACCCTTTGAAATTTCAATCTCCTTAATAAAAGGATTTATTCTATAAAACTTGGACTCAGTCAAAAGACAGCACCCAAGGACCTAGAGGGCCACATGCAGCCTGGAGACCACAGTTTCCCCACCCCTGGTCTTAGAAAGTAGTCTGGGGACATTAAGAAGTTAAGTGACTTGTCTAAGGTCACACAATCATTTTGGGTCAGAGGCAAGATGTGACTCTAGGTCATCTTCATAGTGGTCAGCTAAACCTCTGTAATAGATATTATTGTGTGATAAATGACAATAAACTTCAATATCCTACAGAACTCTAGAATACCTCTGGTCATTAAAAAAATAACTAGTATACTAAATATATAAATACACACACATATAAGAAATAGTACCTCAAGAATTGCAAAGCATTTTACCATGGGATAGCTCATCTGATTCTCTTAACAACCCCGTGGGGTAGGAGCTGCCACTATTATCCCATTTCACAGATGAGGAATAGAAGGGACTTACTAAGAGTCACACTGTTAGTAGACATCTAAAGCATGATTCAAAATTAGGCTTCCCAGTCCCAAGTCCCACATTTTCCCTGGAGCCACCTACCTACCCTTCTGTAGTCAACTTTTTTTTTCTTTTTGGAGGGGGAAAGGTAGGCCTTAAGTGACTTGCCCGAGGTGTCTGAGTCTGGATTTGAACTCAGGTCCTCCTGACTCCAGGACGGGTTCTCTATTCATTATGCCACCTAGCTACCCTGTAGTTAATTTTTAAAGCCTTCTTAGATTCACTGATGCCTTTTTCCTCCTCTTGGGCAGTCAAAATCCTATATTGTTCTTCTTTTTAAAAAAAACCTTCTTTCTTGGGTTTTCAGTCTATAATTCCATAGGGAGGACATTGGACAGGGGACAGAAAGAGAGAACCCTTATCTTCCCTGCTTTCTAAAAGCCATCTGGGACTACAATACTTCACACAGAAAGTCAGGTACCAACCAACCCTAGAAAGCAAATCATTACTTATTCTGAGTGCTGGGTTTTGGAATGTGGGCTAAGATAAGGACTTTGGCTGGGGAAAATTGAACAAGTCACATGCTCTCCCTGGGTCTCATTTTCCAGACTAGTAAAACGAGGGGGCTGGACTCTACCTTTCAAGTCTCTTCCAGCTCTGATTGTCTCTGTGGCTACAATTCTATTAGATGTGGCCCAAGAGGTTAGGATTTCTGCTAGAATTTGCAGAGTGGCCTTGGGCTCAAAGTCTAATCTTCCTTCGCCTAAAAGCCTATTTAAAAAATGTGATCCACACTATGAACTTCTACCTCCTCCGGCCCCAGCAAGTTTCAGGGAACAGAGCTATGTAAACAGTTACTTGTTAATTTCTCTCCAGTTCTCCAATGGTGACCACTCCCCAAATCATTCTACCTTTTGCTTTTTGAGTGCAACTTCAGAAGGCTGTAGGTTGGTTTACCAAACACTCATACCCTTTGCAAATGGTAAACTCAGGATCCAAACTTTGTGGATGAAGTCAGCCATTAGCATCTTTGAAGGCAGTGGAAGATTAGCCAAGTAAATACTTTGTTCTTATACAACTTTGGGTCCTGGGCACACAGACCTGAGCTCATTCACCTTGTCATCAGCCCTCCATTGGGCCTTCATAATAGGCCAAAGTCTGAATGGGTCTGGTTATGTGAGTGAAAAAAATAATCTTGCATAATGAAGATTCTATAATCAGAAGGTGAATCTTAGTCTGGATGGGGAAGGTCCATTGTCTGGGAAATTTTTTTAAGTGTGTAGGAATAGAGAAGTAAGCATACATTCTAGGCTGGGGTTCACCGAGCTGGCAGAGCATCCTTCTGCTATTCTTTCCAGACACCCCTAGTTCAATTTGCCAATTAACTCCTGTAATGGAAATGCAGATTTAAAGATCTTCCCTGCCCCTAGCTTAAGTGCACCTGGAGCTTGTGGTGGGAGGCTTGTTTTTCAGGAAAGCCCACACCTTGATACTTTGTGATTGGGCAGTGGGTCAAGGAGGTTGTTAACATTCTCTGAGCCAAGAGAAGGCTATATAAGCCCTGAGGAGAGGCTTTGCTTTGGGGCTCACTTTGAGAAGTGTTGTGTGATTTGACCAGATGAGACTCTGGGAAGCCGTTGTTGAGAGCCCCCCGGCTTTGAAAACCCAGATGTTGATGCTTCCCTCTCTGGTAACTGTGATTTGGTATTGATATAATGGTTGGACAGTTTGGAAGCCTGTCTGTTTGATCTGTAAGTTCTGTAACTGAAGTTTGGGGTGCTGACCTTTTCCCCCTGAACTAGGTAATGTGTGTTTGTTTGATTAAAGTAAGCTTGTTAACCCATTTTGAGTTGCTTTCCTTTTGAGAAGCAGATCTAAGAATCTATATTGGCAGCTACCCTGGGGATATTGGGGTGCTTGCTGCTACAACTCCCCAACCCAGGAAGGAACATGGCACCTTCCTGTTGGCCTTACACTTATTAGGGTCCCTAGATTTGGATCTTCAGGAGTTGAACCTCTAGTAGACACTTAGCAGATCTTGTCCCAGTCCATCAGGGCCTTTTCTAACCACCAGATAAGTGGTTTTTTCAATTCAACAAACATTGACTATGGGTTAGTTAAGAGGCAGGAACATAATGATCCCAGTTCTCAAGAAGTTTATTTTCTACCAACATGTATACAAATAAGTAAATGATAAGACTATACAAAGTCATTTAAAGAACTTTTTTTTCTGGAGGGAGGAGTGGGAGGGAGGGAAAATGGTTGTTTGTTGACTGAAAAAAAAATTTAATTTAAAAAAACAAAGAGGTAGCTCATTTAGGTACTCCCCCTCCCACTTTTCTCTTTTTAAAAAGCCACACAGGGCATTGATAGTGTCATAGTCAGGAGTCAGGCCAAGAAATTTTTACCACTAAAAAGCGTGATCCACTTCTCAAAGGACGGTAGGATTTAGAGGTAGATGGGCCTTTAGAGGTAGTCTAGTCTGGCTTGCCCGTTTCACAAAGGAGAAAGAAAAGCCCAGAAAGGGAAAACGATTTTGCCAGGGTAACGTAACTTAATAGGTTACAGAGCTGAGATTAAACCCAGGATGCAACATTCCGGGTTGTTTCCACTACACCAATGGAAGTCCTTCAGCTTTGACTTTTTTGTTTTCAAGTTTTGCATGCAAGTACATCTTTACAGAAATATATAATGAACTCTGCAGTCAGTGTGGCTTATTGTACTTGACAACTTTATATCTTCCAGGATTGGAAATGAATCCCTGCTAAATAGGTTTGGCTGGATAAAGATTGTTAAATCCCCCTCCAGTTGACAAGATCTAAACCTGTCTGAAGGCATGAATTCCAAGCACTAAGAGAGGAGGCACCCTGCTCTGGGAAGAGCTAGGATATTTTGCCTAGTTCTAGGTGTCAAATGTAAAAAAGGGTATTGTTCCAGAGTAGCTAGGTGGTGCAGTCTAGCCTGGAATCAGGAAGACCTGAATTCAAACCTGGCCTTAGACACTTAGTAGCTGTGTGACCCTGGGCAAGTCACTTGACCCTGTTTGCTTCAGTGTCCTTATCTGTCAAATGAAGGAAATGGCAAACCACTCCAGTATCTTCATAAGAAAACCCCAAATGAGGTCACAAAGTATCAGGCATGACTGAAACAACAACAACAATATTTCTTTAGAGAGACATCACTAAGATGATAAGGGAACTAAAAATATGCCATGGGAGGACTTGTTGAAGGAACTAAGATGTTTAGTTTTCAGAAAACTAAAGGGAAGATGTGATCATCTTCAAATTCAGCCCCATTCAACAAAGATTTATTCTCTGCCAGGCTTTGTGCTAGCACATAAACAAAACTGTTTCTGCCCCAGAGGAAGTGACATTTAAATACTTGAGGGTTAGTCAGATGGAAGGGGGATGTGACTCGGTGTGGTTTGGCCCCTGAGGGCAATCTAGTGCCCCTAGGAGGAAGTTATTGGGGAAGGCTGAACAGAAGGAAAAACTCCCTCTAGCTTAGGACTGTACCAAACTAAAACAGGCTGCTTCCCTGGGATACTCCCCATCAGTTGAGTCCCAAGGGGAGACTGAGCTGAGGACTTGGAGGGTGTATTTCTCTTCAGGTGTGGGTGGAACTAGATGGCTCTCTCCTAGGCCTCTTCCAATTCTGAGAATCTAGAATTATACCTGCAAGTTCAGGGGTGGCTTTTTTAACAACGTCACAAGTCCTGAAAGTTGTTCTTGGGAAAATCCTAATCAAACCCATTTAATCTCTGGGAAAATATTCCTTTACTTTCTGTGTCATTTTTGCTCACTATTTTCACACAGTAAATACTTTGACAGGACATATTTGGTATAGTGGTGCAGTGGCCTGCAGGTCCTGAGGTAGAAAGTCTCATCTTCCTGAGTCCAAATCTGGTCTTAGATATTTACTAGTTGTGTGACTTTGGACAAGTCACTTGACGCAATTTGCCTCAGTTTCCTCATCTGTCAAATGAACTGAAGAAAGAAATGGCAAATCATTCAGTATCTTTGCCAAGAAAACCCCAAATGAGGTCACAAAGAATAGGACATAACTGGAAAAAACAATTGAACCATAATAACAAAATTTAGTGCACTATGGACTTGGTATAATCCTACAGTAATCCTAAAAAGAATATGTTAGCAAAAGGAAGGGTATAGTAACATGAGAAAGGCTAGCCATAGTTATCCCTATCTTTAAAAGCTTAATTTCAGTCTGTCCCAAGCTAGCCCCCTTCTCCTTCCCAAAGAACATCAAAGTCCTGCTCCAAAGATGTGGAGGGAAAAGAGGGAGGGACAGCCTCACTCCTCACCCAGACACCTCCCAGTCTCATGATTTTGGCAAGTTTAACATAGTGAAAACTGTAATAATGATGCTTATTTATATAATGCTTCAAGGCTCAAAGGCTTTCCTCACAACCCAGTGAAAGTTACACCCTTGGGAAGAGAGAAAATAGGGAAAGGTAAAAGCTGTTCAATAGATTGCAGAAAGCATGGATCTCTAAGTGGGGTGTGGGGGAGGATGGCAGGGGCACAACCTTTCCTAGAAGCAAGATGAGACACTTAAAATGTAGCCCCTCCAAAGCATGACCTCATCCTGTTACAGGCTGTTCTCTCCAGGTTCCAGAGAGCCCTGAACAATATCACCACCAGCTGCCAGCAATTTTCATTTCAGACTGAAATTAAGCTTTTAAAAATAGTGACAGTCAAGGCTAAACAAAACGTGAGATGTGAATGCAATGGAATATTACTGAGCTGTAAAAATAATGAATATAAAGAATTTGGAAAAGCTTGAGAAGACTTACATGAACTGATGCAGAGGAAGCAGAACCAGGAAAACAATGTGTACAATGGGGTGGGGGTGGGGTCCCCATAGAGTGATGTCTGTTACAAAGGGCATGAGATTAGAAATTAAGAAATCTGAGTTTTAGTGCCGATAGTACAGTGGATAGTGTTGGACTCGGAATCAAGAAGACCCGAGTTTAAATCCTTCCTCAGAAACCTACTAGCCTTGTGACCCCACGGGCAAGGCATTTGCTCTTTTACAGCCTCCAACTCATCTTATGTAAAATGGATATAATAATATCAGTTATATACCAGGGTTGTTTGAGGATCAAATGAGAGAACATATGTAAAAATGCTTTGCATGTAATGCTTTGCATTATAGAAGTGTTAGTTTATATAGGGGTAGCTAGGTGGTGAAGTCCTGGGGCAGAAGTCCAGAAGACCTGAGACCTCAGATACTAGTTATATGACCCTGGACAAGTTACTTGGTCCCTGTTTGCCTTAGTTTCTTCATCCGTAAATTGAGGATAACAATAGCACCTTCCTTGCAGGCTTTTTGTGAGGGTCAAGTAAGATAATGATTATAAAATACATAGTATAGTGCCTGGTACGTAGTAAGCACTATAGAAATGTTAGCTATCACTATCATAGTCATCTTTATTAATATCACCATCATCATCATTATATAACTTGGGCTAAGTCACAAATTCACTAAACCTCAGAGTCCTCATATAATGCCTCAGGTAGATTATCTCCCCTATTCATCTTCTAGAAATTATAGAGGATCATAGGATTTAGAACTAGAAGGGCCCATCATGATCAGTAAGATCAGTCACAGACTTTAAATTCTCCATTCTTTCTCCAATGAACCCTGTTGATGTTGGCATTCTCAAGAATGCTGCAGGAAGTGGCCTACCCATGCCTGCCCATCATTCCTCCTATAAAACCCTTGCAGAGGAGCTACCCAGTGAGCTGGTGGGGCTTGCTCTAGTTTTCTTTCATATTGTGTGAAGACAAATTGGAACACCCCAAGAGATCTCATCCTCTCTCTCACTAGAGGACAACCCATCATTTCTGTGGGGGTTTTTTTAAACAAAGAAAAATAAGGTTGCAAACACTTTGGAACAGATTGCAAAAGGTATGTAAATATCTGATCTCTGATCCTCCCTTAATAAGAAACCAGAGTTTAAAAAAACAGGGAGTTTTGATCTGCTCTAACTCTGTATAGATAGAACACAAACACACCCCAAATCATTGTTTGAATAGCAGTAATAGATCATTTATTTAGCTTTCTCTGTTTCTTTGAATCAGCAATTTTCCTTTTCCTGCCCTTATTTTTAAAAGTCTGTTTTCACAACTATTTTATGATTCTAACCTCCCTGCCTCTCCCTTTCACACTCGAAAGTCAAAGTTATGGGAGTTTGTTCTTTTAAAACAACTCAGCAGAACTGTCAGGACAGCAAAGTTAAACATGACAATATTTTTGAAAAGTCAGTGTTCTGACACATTGATTTCTCCCAAGATCCTACAACTTATCCCCCAAATGTCAATTTCTTCCCCATTCCAGAGTCCAAATGTCCTGGAACAACAACAAAAAAAAAAGACGGGCAGGAGAGATTGGATATTGAGAGAGTGCAGGGCTGAACTACCTCAACCCAGCTGCCTGGGCAAGTTACCATAACATCAGGGGTACTTGGTGATAACACAAGATAACATGTCTTAGTAAAGAAATAAGATGCCAATTCAGAAAGACAAACCCTGGGCCCAGGCCTTCTGGGTCAGAGATTGTTTTATCCCCAGGATATAGGCCTCAGTTGTGAATACAACAGATGTATCTACTTACTACTTCCCCCTAACCCCATCAAAAAAGGGCAGGTTGCGTAGGATTGTCACTGGATAGATATTCTAATAACCTCTATGCTCTCTAACTATGGTAGAGAAATGCAGTAAAGCTCAAATATTGGAAATGCTCAAGGCAAGGGGGAAGAGAGTTTGCATGCATCACTTAAATTTATTTGTTCTGAGAAAATGTTAAGCAGTTAGGGGGCTCAGTGGATAGAGCATAGAGCCTGAAGTCGGAAAGACCTGAGTTCAAATGTGACCTCAGATACCGGCTGTGTGACCCTGGGCAAGTCATTTAACACTATTTGTTTCAATTTCCTCATCTGTAAAATGACCTAAAGGAGGAAATGTATCTTAGTATCTTTGCCAAGAAAACCTCAATTGGAGTCATGAAAAATCAGATATGACTGGATAACAACAACACATTTGGTAGAATGGTTTTCTTTTTCTTTTTCAATGAGGGAGAAATAGGTGTAGTGAGAGAAGGAAAAATTTGGTAAACTGGAAAAATCCATTTTAATTAAAAAACAAAGAAAAGATCCATTGAGCCTGTTGATAAGGGAGTCACTTGTCATCTTGGACACAACAGCTTCAGGGAAAGGATGGAGACAGAAATACGGCAAGAGAATGGTAAGTAGGTGAGTCCTTGTAAGAAAGCAAAGAGGTAAAATGGGGTGAAAGAAGGAAGAAAGAAAACAGCAGGAGGGGCCAGACTCCCTTAGCCACTTGTTTTCTGCCATTTCCCATCATGCTACCCTCTCATTGAACACTGAAGCTAGAGGACGCCTAAGAGATTGTCAAATATAACCCTGTTTACAGATGAGACAACTGAGACCCCCAGAATTGAAGGGGGTTATCCAAAGTCATGAAAACCACATTTGAAAAATTCATCCTTAAAAGGAAAGACAGAGGAGAGAGGGGGGAGGGGAGAGGAACAAAGCCCAGGGGGAGGGGGGGAGGGGGGGAAGGGAGGAAAGAGGAAAGAAGAAGAGGAAGGGAGGAGGGGAGAGGAGAAGAGATAACGGAGACAAAAGACAAGAACATCTTCTGCTACTCCCGAAGGAGCAGAAGATGCTGCTTCTAAGCTTGCCCTAATATAACAGTTATTTATATGTTCTGCCTCAAGCATCTAATTTCCTTATTCACTAAGTAAGATCTGATCCATTTTGGAGCTGAAATCTGGAGTCCCAAATAGTAACTACTTTGAGATCTCAATAGGGAAATATGGAGTTTGGGAAGGAGCAGGGAAATAGAAAAACCAAAAAAAAAAATAGTTTTTAATGAACATCTTTCCTCAGATTCCAGTCCCTCTCTCTCTCTTTCTTCTGTTCGGTCTCTCTCTCTCTCTCTCTCTCTCTCTCTCTCTCTCTCTCTCCCTCCCTCCCTCTCTCCCTCTCCCTCTCTCCCTCTTCTCACAACCTCTTTCTCCCCCCAGAGTGAAGTTACTGATTGATGTGGAAGCTTTGACCTAGTCTGTTTTGGACATGGGTGGTTGGCCCTTCCTTAGGTAACCTGATGGTCCTCCACTCTTGGGAGTTCACCATATCAATGCCAAACTTAGTGTGGATACCCATTTGTCTTATCCCACTGAATGCTTAAGAACTTAAGAACTCCACCAGCCTCCTTGGTGAGTTGGAATTACAGGTAAGCCCCTTCCTCTTAAACCCACACAGGCATAACCCCACTTTTGTTGTTTGCAACAACAACAAAAAAATGATGACTTTATGGGTGTGGAGGTGGGGCAGTGAGCTCTCTAATGATACTGCTGTCAATGGGCAAATTGCCAGACAATGTTACAGTAGGTTCTCCAGCTTTACTTTGGGATGTGGTCATTGCACCTTTAAATATATCAATAATGCACTCAAATTCTATTGTACAGTGAAGTTATTGCAAAATGCCATTGTCTGGGGCATATTTAGGTGAGGTAAGCCTGTCTATCACTCCAGCTGTACTTCAAGTGAGAACTAAGGCAAGAAAATCTTCAAAATGACCCTCCTCCACATAAAAATACCACTTGTAGAAAAGATTAGATAATAGAAAGCAAGATTTAAAGTGTGTTATTTGCTTAAATAAAATTTAATTAGATAATATATGATTAAAGTATCTTTTTAGAAATTTAACATATGAAGGTATTGAATTGGCTTTATCATTTAAAGTTCATATAAATTAGGAAATTTGGGAAGAGTCTT
Organism: Gymnobelideus leadbeateri; assembly: GCA_011680675.1. NCBI lineage: Eukaryota > Metazoa > Chordata > Mammalia > Diprotodontia > Petauridae > Gymnobelideus > Gymnobelideus leadbeateri. Next base: position 61,719 of record WOXC01012183.1, on the reverse strand, counting down.
CAATTTCATCAGCACAGGGAAGATGTGATCTTTGACTTATTTGGCAACTGCTAGGAAGCTTCCTGAGGTCCTGCAGAGGTTAAGCGATTTGTCCATAGTCATGAAGCCACTAGGTATCTGAGGAGAAGGCAGCTAGGTGGCAGAGTGCACAGAGTGCTGGACCTGAAGTCAGGAAGACTCATCCTCATGAGTTCAAATCTGACCTCAGACACTTACTAGCTATATGATCCTGGGCAAGTCACTTAACTTTGTTTGTCTCAGTTTCCCCATCTGTAAAACAAGCTGGAGAAGAAAATGGCAAACCACGGCAGTATCTCTCCCAAGTAAACCCCAAATGGAGTCACAAAGAGTCCAACATGATTGAATTGACTCAACAAGAAAAATCTCATCTGAGCAGCATTTGAACATGAGTCCTCCTGTTTTAAGCCCAGCAATCTATACTGGAAACCATGCTTCTCTAAATATGTACAATACTTTTTTTAAGGGAAGACCAACAAAAAATATTAGAGTTCAAACTTTCATTTTACTTCCACTCTCAAGTGGAAGAAACTAAGGCTCAAAGAGAGTGAATAATTTGCCCAAGGTTACAATAGTTAGTAGCTGAGCCTAGAAAGAGACTCCACAACACTGCAGTTGACTGTCAGTACTCAACTGAAGTTCTATTTTTGAGTTTGTAGAAATAAGAATCTAGCTAAAGAGAAAAATCAAAGAAGCAAGTAGAGAAAAAATAATTTTATTACCAGAATCTCTGTGCCTCATCCTTCTCTCTGAGGAAAGCTTGGTCGTACAGTGGTTAGAGCAGTAGAACTGGAGTCAGAAGGATTTGAGTTCAAATCCAGCTTCAGACACTTACTAGCTATGTGATTCTGGACTAGTCACTTAGCCCTGTTTGCCTCAGTTTCCTCATCTGTAAAATGAGCTGGAGAAGGAAATGGCAAACCATTTTCTTCAGACAACTCAACAACAAACCTTCCCTTTGGCAACCCTTCTCCAAGATGTTTATTGTTTTCATACAGTACAGTCTACTCATTCTCCTCAGCCATAGTGAATAAAATCCCGATTCTTCAGTACCACCTCATCTGACAAACTAATTCACACTTAAGATTTGAAGGTGGCTGAAGGCAAGCCTTCCAGATTTATTTCACCAAAGGATTCAGTGACTTAGTCCAACACTTCTAAAAACTAATTTGGACATGGAACATTTCAGGGCTTGACAGAACCCACAAATACTGGGGGTGGGGAGTGGGCATGAGTGATGTTCAATGTCCTTAAGATAAAAGGGATTAAGGAAAATTAGGCACCAAAAAAGAGGAAATGAAACCTTTGAAAATTTTTGAAAAATGTCATCCATTATATGTGTTTTGATGCAATTTCGTTTTTTTATGCTTAAAAGAGTCAAATATTCAAAGGGCTCTGTGATCTCATGATGTAAGTAGTCCATCCAACAATGCAAATCACAGTCTAGTCAAACCACCCATCCTGGGCAACTCTCATCCATGCTCTATGTCCCAAAATTCCCCACAGTTAGGTCTATCTGACTTGTTGGGGACCTTCCTCAGTTTATGTCAACATCCTAATTATACTGAAGGAACATTCAGGCTGTCCAACAATAATCTCTTGCTTTTGTCATAAGCTCAACCCATCTTCATTTCTGCCCACACATTTCTTTGATTTCAAAGAAATTTAAAATATTAGAGAAGACAAATGGCCTCAGCATTTCCTTATTGAATCCCTACTCCTGTTCCTTAGAACATCAAAGATCTCCAGAGCAGAGTTTGGAGGAAACTATATTAATGCAAAGGTTAAATCGAATAATACGAGTGTTTTCAACACCGCCAAAGAGCCAGCAGAGACATTTTTTTTCTGTAAGAGGAGAAACAATGTCATATTTCCAAGTAGGCAGCTCCATATTTGACAAAGATAGACAGTGGGGCCAGTCTTTCATTTGAATTCCCATAGGCTAAGATAAACATTTATTCAACATCAAAAAAGTATTCAATATTATTCATTAAACATTTATTGAGCCCCTACCATATACAGTGTACAGAGGGAGATATAAAGGATAAATAAGACCCAATATTTGCCCTCAAGAAACTTAAATTTAAAAGTACCTTTAAAAACAAACAAAAAAAAAACAAAACGGTTTCCAAATATCTAGTTCTTCCCTTCTCCCTCCTTTCTTTCCTTCCTTCCTTCCTTCCTTCCTTTGTTCACCCTTCCTCCCTTTTTCCTCTCCTCCTCTCTCCCCCCTTCCTCCCTTCCTTCTTCCTTTTTTTCCTTACTGAGAGGCACTATAATAGATAAAGAGCCTCAGAGCCAAGAACAGCTAGTCAAGTCCAGCAAGGCAGGATTCTTGCTCTGGACACTAGTGACCCTGGTAAATTCACTTAACTTCTCAGTTCACCAGGCAATTCTCTGAGACTGTAAATTACAGAGAAGGTGCCAACCTTATACAGTGAAATCATATGTCCAGTCCTGATCCCTTCTCTGTCACTATACATTAAGAGGAACCTCCAATTTATTCTGCAAATAACTCCACACCATTTGCAGGAAAAAAAGGGATTAGGAAAACTGCAAATCTGTAGTATTTCCATTAAACTCATCTATAGAATCCCAGAATTCTTAGCTAAAAGAACTCCAGAGATTTCATCTACTATATTCTTCCCCACTCCATGCCGTTAGGATACACTTAATCCATCCTAAACAGCAGGATACACAACACACCTAGAGAATAAAGGCTTCCCTTACATTGAGGTAGAGGAAGGTGGGGATTGAAGAGAGGAAACTCTGACCAAACCCTCTCACTAATCTCTCCTAGCATGGCACAGATCCAAGCTTAAGACCTTAATGAACTTGATCTTAGGATTCAGAGCTAGAAAAACCACTTAGTCCAATCTCTGTATTTTTGCAGACAAGGAACCAGAGATCCTGAGAGTTTAGGGGATATTTATAAGACCCCAAAAAGTAGTTAAGTAGCAGATCCAACATTTGAGCCTACCTGCTTTTTTAAAATTTTATTTTATGTTTTCTCAATTACATGTAAAACTAATTTTTAACATTTATTTTTTTTTAGGGGGGAAAGGCAGGGCAACTGGGGTTAAGTGACTTGCCCAAGGTCACAGAGCTAGTAAGTGTTTAGTGTCTGAGGCCGGATTTGAACTCAGGTCCTCCTGACTCCAGGGCTGATGATCTATTCACTGTGCCATCTAGCTACCCCTTTAACATTTATTTTTTTTAAAAAGTTTGAGTTCCAAATTCTTTTCCTCTCTCCTCTCCCTCTCCCCTTCTTGAGAAAGCAAGCAATTTGATATAGATTATACATGTGCAGTCATGCAAAACATATTTCCATATTAGCCATGTTGCAAAAGAAAACAGACAAAAACCCCAAGAAAATAAAGTTCAAAAAGTATGCTTTGATCTGCATTCAGATTCCATCAGTTCTTTCTCTGGAAGTGGATAGCATTTTTCATCATAAGTATAAATCCTTTGCAATTGTCTCGGATCACTGCATTGCTAAGAATAGCTAAGTCTTTCAGAGTCTATCATCATACAATATTGTTGTTACTGTACGTAATGGTCTTCTGGTTCTGCTCACCTCACTTAACATCAGTTCATATAAGACATCTCAGGTTTTTCTGAAAGCATCCTGTTTACAATTTCTCATTAGCACAATAGTGTTCCATCACAATCATATACCACAACTTGTTTAGTCATGTCCCGATTTATAGGCATCCCTTCAATTTCCAATTCTTTGCCACCACAGAAAGAGTGGCCATAAATATTTTTGTACATATAGGTCCTTTTCCTTTTTCTTTCATTCTTTGGGATATAGACCTAGTAGTGGTATTGCTGGCTCAAAAGGAAAGGCACAGTTTGAAAGCCCTTTAGGCATAATCCCAAATTGCTCTCCAGAATGGTTGGATTAGTTGACAACTCCACCAACAGTGCATTGATGTCCCAATTTTTCCATATTCCTTCCAGCATTTGCCATTTTCCTTTTCTGTCACATTAGTTAATCTGATAGAACTTAAGTCTGCTGACTTCAAAGCTAAAAGTGACTCCAAAGTGTTCTTTCCAATACATCATCTTTGGTCTCTTTCTTAGCATAATTGTTTGGGTTTTGGGGGTCACAAACTGATTGTTTTGTTACAGACAGCTTATTTATTTAGTAGCTGCAAAATTTTTGAGTTAAAAGCTACCTATTAAATGAGTTGTTTTGAGTCAGAAATTGCTGTTCAGTCATTCAGTTGTGTTTAACTCTTCATGACCCATAGCACACCAGGCCCTTTCATGCTCTGCTATCTCTTGAGGTCTGTCCAAGGTCATGTTTGTTGTTTACGTGACACTGTCTATCCATCTCATCCTCTGCCGCCCCCTTTTCCTTTTGCCAAGAGAACACATCTGCAGTTGAGCTTCCTTTCAGCTTTGGACCAGCCACTTCATTAGTATTGGAGCTACTTGTAGACACCATCTGACCTAAAGGGCTCATCTTCCAATGTCATCTCTCTTATCACTTTAGTACTATCCATGGGGTTTTCTTGGCAAAGATACTGGAGTAGTTTGCTATTTCCTTCTCCAGGGGATGACCTTTTGTGAGAACTCTCCACTATGACCTGTCCATCTTGGATAATCCAAAACAGCATAGCTCATAGTTCCATGGACAAGTCTCTCCAGTGGTAGTGATCTAGATAGCAGAAGACCTAGGTTCTAATCCCAGGCTCACTATTTATTAACTGTGTGACAGCATGTGTAACACTTTCAGTTCTCTGCCACCCTGCCTCAGCTCGCCCCACCCCTGCAATTTTCATCATCTAAGAAATAGGAACAATTTTGAACACTTATGTCACCAGGCTGTTTCGAGGAAAACTCTTTCTAAAGAGATATAGAAACATGAACTTCTACTATCAATAAGTCAGGCAATTCCTAGCTTAGGAGAAACATTCAGCTGATTGCCTTCTGGGTAAGATCTCTCTTTCTCATACAGATAAAGATCTACCTTCTTCCTAGGGAAGTAGAGCTGATAATTTTCTCTTGTATTCTGAGTGTGGAACAGCTTTCGTTTTCTGGATGCTTATCCCAGATAACGATGCTGTGTACACATCATGTCTCTTGTTCTATCCATAAAGAGAGAGCACAGCTGGCTACCATCTTTTCTATACTCTTATACTATATGCCCTTCCTATACTCAATCTTCTCTTCTCCAAGATAAGCAATTCTAATTCCTTCAGCCTTGGAAGTTGATATGAGTAAAACAAGTATGAAAACAGAAAGCAGTTAAGTTTTTGATTGATGGATTAAGGTTTTAGGAAGGTCAAAGACAGACTGTCCTGGCTAGGTGGCATTTAGGTAGCACAGTGGATAGAGCATTGGGCCTGGAGTTAGGAAAACCTGAATTCCAACTCTGCTTCAGATAACTTAATAGCTGTGTGACTGACTGGGCAAGTCATTTAACCTCTGTTCATCTCAGTTTTCTCAACTGTAAAGTGGGGATAATAACAGTACCTATCTCTCAGGATTGTTGTAAGGATCAAATGTGATAATATTTGAGGTTTTTTTTTTTTTTTTAATGCTTAGCACAGGGGCAGTTAGGTGGTGCAGTGAATAGAGCACCAGCCCTGAAGGACGGTCTGAGTTCAAATCTGGCCTCAGACACTTAATCACATTTACTAGCTGTGTGACCTTGGGTAAGTCACTGAAGCTCAGTTGCTGTGCCTTCCCACCTCTAAAAAAAAATGCATAGCACAGTGCCTGGCACATAGTAGGCCCTATATAAATGTTTATTCTCATCCCTTTTCCTTGGATAGAAAGAATAACATATAGCCAAAAATCTGAGTGCAAATCCTTGCTCTGTTACTGACATCACCTATAACTTTTGGAGGATCACCATACCAGTCGAGGACTCAGTTTCTTCATCTGTCAAATAGGCATGGAGGGGGAGACTAAGTGATTTAAAGCTCTGAATCTTGTGATGCCTAATAGTAGCTCTCTTTCAGAGTTCTGTAATTCACTTCTATTGTCTTTTCTGTCCTCACGACTCCTTTGTGAAGGAAGGCAACATATATTTCTATTTTCTTATGAAAGTTCTGTAAAAAAATGCCTCTGAGAGAATTCTGTTGACTTGCAAATGAAAACCAGGATTAGAATTGATTTTCCTGACCAGGACCATGTATCTGGTAAACTTTCTGAAATTCTGGGTTCTCTTTGGGTTACCTGTCATTGGCTATGTGATGTTCCATAAGTCATCTGTTATAGGTTTGCCACCTCCCACCAGAGCAGACCAGACCATCTCTGCCAGATTCTAGTGGTCCATGAATACTCCCACACATGCGTGCATTCACTCATGGAAGAAAGGTTATCATCCTTTTCTAATCGAATTTCTCATATTCACATCAGTACATAGGAATGCTTCAAAAGACCAACTTCACTGTTTGTTAATATGAAAACTTTTTTTAACATGAAAGTCCCATGCCAGCCAAATATAAGATCAATACTGATCATTCATTCATTCACGCATTCACTCAACCAACAAATATCTATTAAGTAGCTACTATGTGCTAAACACATTCAAACCTGAAGAACATGGAGTTGCTTTCTTCATCATTCAAAAAGCACAAGGTGACTAACATCCTTGGCAAAGAAGAAATGAACTATAAGGAGAACCCAAGAAAAACTAGACAGATTTTTTTTTGCAGGGGGAAGGTAGGACAATTGGGATTAAGTAACTTGCCCAAGGTCACATGGCTAGTAAATGTTAAGTGTCCAAGGCCAGACTTGAACTCAGGTCCTCCTGACTCCAGGGCTGGTGCTCTATTCACTGCACCACTTAGCTGTCCCTAGATAGATTTTTAAAAGCCAATTGCCTAATGCTTGGGTGAGTTGGATTCTCCTGTTCCAATCACCTCTGAGTTAAAACCATACAGATGGCAGTTCCTCCCCCTACAGAGATCTCTGATGTCTGGATGTTACTACCAAATCCTGCCAAAAGAAAACGGAAAACCAGAAGCAGCTGGATTGTATTTCTTCCGAAGTCTATGAAGAGCACACTCTGGCCAGAATCTAGCCATTGCCCTCATCTTCCTCCCCCTGGAAGCATAGACTTCTCCCCTCGGCCTCCCTCCACACCCAGGCCACCTCTGCATCATGGATACTTTTGTGCTAGAATTCAGCTCCCCTGTACGTGTTTTATTCCACCATTATAGTCTAAGCTACTTCAGGGCACTGATGATCTTGCTTACTTCTATTTGTATTCTGAGTGCTTAGGGAAAGAGAGCAAGAAGGGAATGAGCATTTATATAGCACCTAATGTATGCCAAACACTTTTTAAAAATATCTCATTTGATCCTCACAACAATCCTGTAAAAACTACGCCAGTTTTACAGTTGAGGAAACAGAGGCTCAGTGACTTGCCCAGGGTCACACTGCTAGTAAGTGTCTAAGGCTGGTTTTGAACTCAGGTCTTGCTGACTCCAGGTTCAGTTCTCTGAACCACATTGTTAGTACAGTGCAGTGCTTGACACATAGGAAGCACCTATTTTTCCATCTTTGTGCCTCTTTTATGCACATATTATATTCTATTTTTATACTCTATTTATTTCTTTACTCCTGTATAGAGAACTGTCCAAGGTTTCCTGCCCCACTAAGGGAAGCTTCCCCTCTCACATACAAACATCTGCAAGGTCACAGGGCAGATAAGCAGGAGGACAGGTTATCTTGCTTGTTTATGCCTCAGTACATGGTCTTATGATATTGCCCTAATAAATAACTAACCTTAAGCAAGGGTAAATAGTAAACAAGATCAAAGGAGGGTCCTTGTAGTACATTGTTTGCATTTTTCTCTGGTACCTAGATGTTCTGCCAGGGGACATACAGACTCTGGGAGCCCCTTGTATCTTTGGCTATGTATGAAATGGTTCTATAATAAACAGACTGTGGAATACACCCCCTTCTTGTCATTCTCACGGCTCACTAGCCCACCAACTGTGCTGGCCACAGCACTCCTGTAGACTTCAGGCCCCATCACCTCCCTCCTAGACCAGTGGTTATCAAACTCAAATAAAAACAGATCCCCGGGGGTCACATACTTACATTTTTCTTCAATTGTTTCAGTCATATCTGGCTCTTCCTGAGTCCATTTGGGGTTTTCTTGGCAGATTCTGGAGTGGTTTGCCATTTCCTTCTCTGGCTCAATTTACAGATTAGGAAACTGAGGCAAAGAGGGTCAAGTGACTTGTCCAAGGTCACACAGCTTTATAAATGTCTGAGGACTTTGGAATTGACTCTGAGACATGGGAGAAGCTTGCACAAGACCGTCCAGCATGTTGGGCCTGGATCAAAGGAGGTCAAGGGTAGGAGTTATACAGCAAGGAGGGCTGATGCTTACTAACTAGGAAGCTGAAGAAGAAAAGGAAGGAAGGAAGGGAGAGAGGGAGGAAGGAAGGAAGGAAGGGAGGAAGGAAGGAGGGAAGGAGGCAAGAAAGGAAGGGAGGGAGGGAGGAAGGGAGGAAAGAAGGAAGGAAGAAGGAAGGAAGGAAGGAAGGAAGGAAGGAAGGAAGGAAGGAAGGAAGGAAGGAAGGAAGGAAGGAGGGAGGGAGAGAGGGAGGGAAGAAGGAAGGGAGGAAGAAAGGAAGGAAGGAAGAAAGGAGGGAGGGAGGGTGGAGGGCAGCAGTGGAGCCAGCCGGAAGTAAAGCAGGGCAGTCACCCCACATAGGGGCAACTGAGGAGAGATGCTGCTAGGCTGATCACTTAACCTCTGGCTGCCTCAGTTTTCTAATCTGCAAAGTGAGATAATTATTAACAATTGTGAGGATTAAATCAGGTATTTGCAAAGTGCTATATAAGTGCTAGCTATTATTATTAAATAGATTGTCATGTGAGAGGAACAGCTAGAAGGTTAGTATCAAATTAAACATTTGTATGGTGCTTTAAGGTTTGTGAAACACTTCATACACATTATTTTGATCCTACCCAGCCTTTTCTGTTTTTTTTGACCTCTGCTAAGATCATTAATAGAGGTGCTCCCTGTTTCTTGTTAAGTAGCTGGCAGACTTGTTGGTCTCAAAGGTCTTGAGTTGTAGTTTCATGAGTATTCTCATGAGCTATTATACCCCCTTTCCACCAGGGGTGAAGCATAAAACTGAGAAGCAGGAGGATGTAGTGGACCTAGGGCCAAGAAATCATGTGACCTCATCATTCTTCAAATACTTATTAGCTCTGTGACCCTGGACAAGTCCCTTGATCTCTCCCTCACTTTCCTCATCTCTAAAATGAAAGTGCTGGACTCAGTGATTTTAAATGTCCTTTCCAGCACTACGCTTATGAGCTCTGAATCCTAGTATGTTATAGAGATCTGACAGATTGTTCAGTCTGATCCTCTCATTTTTTTGCGCCAGGGAGGTGGACAGACTTAACCAAGGCCTACAGGGCAAGTAGCAAGATGATGGTTTGTTTTGGGGACGAGGAGAGGGGAGGAGGTTAAAAAGGGTATGTGGGGTGGGGGAATCCAAAAATCACATTGATCTCATTCCTCTGTCCCTAAAGGAAAATTTAATCTGATTGGTTGTTTTAGGTTGACTTGGGGTGGGGGAATGGAAGTCCGGAAAGGATAGTCTATGATCACTTCCTCCGAAAGTGGTCACCTGTTCCCATATACAGTACAGACAACAGAATTGGGGCCTAATTTGGGGAGGTGCTAAGTAGTCAAAGCAGGTAATATACCTTCAGAACCTTGTCTTCAAATTCTCAATCTAAGAACTGGGCTTGATAAATCCAAGAACTAAGTCTCTCAGATACCCTTTGGTTTCCTCTCCCCATAAACTTTGGTGCTGGAGAAAACAGAATCCCTGAATTTTAGAGTCAAAAATAACTTTACAATGGCTATCATCCATTCCCTACTTTAATAAAGCTGGTTATCCAAAACATGGTCTCTGGAGTCCAAGATTCTGGCGTGACTTTATGACTTCCAATAAGAGGGACTGATTGTCCTGAAACTGTGTGTCCTCTTCAAGCTTGCAAAAATGAACCAATAATAACCCTTCTTACCCCACAGAGTTTAAAGCCCTTTGTATGCATTCTTTCATTTGATCCTTAAAATGACCCTGATAAAAGACACAGCAGGTATTACTCCCATTTTAGAGATGAGGGAAGTGAAATGATCTGTCCGAAGGCAAACAGGTGCTGGGCAAAGATTAGGACCCAGGTACTCTGTCTCTCTCTTTTTTTTATTGCAAATATTTTAATAAGTGTTCTCTGCAAGGCATTTAAAACACCAGTTTGTGAGGATTAGCTACATTGGAGAGAGAGAAGACAGAAGGCAGGTAGCCACGGAGCTGAGGGATTTTCTTGATTTGGGGTAGGATCTGAGAGTCTACTGTTTTCTGATCAGCCTTGCGCTGCTCTGTAATCTCGTATTTCTCTTTTTCTGTGTCAAAAATCTCTCCTTCTTGGTGTCTAGGTTTACAGAGCCCCTTCTTCTTGAAGTAAGCATCAGTAAGATGATTTGGAATTTTCACACCTGAAAGGTTAACTCGGGTAGAAGTGGCAATGACACATTTCTGATGGGTCCTTCTCAGAGGAACACGGTTGATGGTCAGAGGTCCAGTCACCAGTAGCAAGCCACTCGCCAGTTGCTTTAGGAAAACCACGCGCTTGCCCCTGTGGCGGCCAGTGAGCATGATCATAACTGTACCGGGCTTGATGCTAGCTCGAAGTCTCCTCACATGCTGGCTAAAGGGCTTTTAGCCATGACTTAGCAGCTTTCTAGGCACATCCTCAGTAGGGTAATACCGAGGCATTTTGTGAATCTTTACCACTCGAGTTCCTCCATTCTTATCACCACCAACAGGCTTTGAGATAGTAGCAGGCACTTTGTCTTTCTTCTTCCTTTCAATCCAGGCTTTCAGGGCAGTGTACTTCCGCTTGTACATGGCTCTCCAGGAATACATTGCAGACCTGGAGTATCTACCAATCCCTCGGGCCAGGACTGGGTTCTGACTGCAATGCTTTCCAGGCTTTTTGGCCTTTTCAGCTACATCTTCCTTTTTTTTCCTCTTTTTTTTCTTTTTGACCTTTTTTTCCTTGGATGGCTTTTTGTCTGCCATCTTGAGAGATGGGAAAGAGTCAGGTACTCTGTCTCTTAATCTAGGTCAGGGGTGGGGAACCTGTGGTCACATGGGGCCCTCTAGGTCCTCAGTTATGGCCCTTTGACTGAACCCAAACTTCACAGAACAAATCCCCTTCATAAAAGGATTTGTTCTGTAAAACTTGGACAAGCAAAAAGCTGCACTCAGAGATCTAAAATGCCGCAGGTTCCCCACCCTAATCTAGATTTTAAGCTCTTTGTAGACAGGTACAGTGTCTTATAAAGCTTTTATATAGTATGTCTAAAAGTCTAGCCAGAAACATAAGCCATTAGTGAATGCCCACAGCCTCCAGAGACCACACAGTGTCAGGCAGCTTGCAAATTCTCTGAAGATTTGTTGATTTATCTTCTACCTGCATATAGTCTGCTCTATGATTGATTGACTTTTGATATAGCAACTTATCCAAATGGAATTGACACTGTATTTGCCTTGAAATAAATATAGGGTCATGTATGATTTACATCTGATAAATTGTAATATCTGAATTATAGTTTGTTGTTGAGTAGTTACAGTCATGTCTGACTCTGTGATGCCATTTGGGGTTTTCTTGGCAGAGATACTAGAGTGATTTGCCATTTCCTTCTCCAGTTCATTTTACAGATAAGGAAACTGAGGCAAACAGAATTAAGTGACTTGCCCAGGGTCACACAGCTAGCAAGTATCTAAGGCCAGATTTGAACTCAGGAAGATGAGCATTTCTTCTTAGGCCCAGCACACTATAAACTGCACCACCTAGCTGCCCCATATATTATAATAAAGCTAACAAATGATTGAGAGGATGAAAATTGTGAAGTGAAAGAAAATACTAGGATGAAAGAACTTGGAAGACTTAAATGGCTCGTTGCCATGCCTCCATTCAGATTTTAGCTACAGTAATGTGGACAATCTTATTTGGGGAGACTTTGGAGGAAAGAGGTTTCCTGAACTTTGTGGTTTTATACAAGTGCTTTAGGGCTTGAAAGTGATTTCCACAAATTAATTTAAGTGAGTGTGGGGAGCCAAAGAGGCCTGGTTCAGGACTCAGATATTAAATCCTAATAGAGGACTTTAAAATAAGAGCTCTTTGAGAGGCAACTTCTTTGTTAAATTTGCTCCTGAGTTCTTTGTTATGGGTTACACTTATAAGGATGTTGTTTGAGTTCTGAGAGGAATAGGCTGTTCCCTAAGACTTGACTTATTTGGCTCCTATGCAAATGTCCTCAATGATCCTGGCTTAGGCTTAGGCCTTGAAGCCAGCTCTCAAGAGCATCCTTTGTAATGTGACTGCATATAAAAGGAGTTAAGGGACTCTTCCTTAGACTCTCTGGCACCCAGAGAACAAAGCCTTATTGCCATGCTACTTCCAGAATATAACTGACTAAGATAATGATAAGAATATTTAAGTCTTTTTTGTCTCATTGCTCTATAAAAACCTTGTCCTAAGAATCAATAAATGGAGTTCATGCTTCTTCCTTGAACTACCTATACAGCCTGGACATTTCTTATTCACATCTCCAGATCATGCTTAGTGCTGGACACTGAGTAGCCCATGGAAAGTGAGTCTTCAAAAAGCCCTGTGAGGTAGATACAATTATTGTCCCCACTTTACAGTTGAGAAAACTGAGGCTCAAAAAAAAAGTTTAGTGGCAACTTTGGGGCTGGGGTGGCAAAACTAGCAAGTGTCTGAAACAGGACTAAAACTCTGGCCCAGGAGTGCCTAGGTGGCCACACACCAGCCCTGGAGTCAGGAGGACCTGAGTTCAACTCCAGCTTCAGATACTTGACACTTGCTAGCCATGTGACCTTAGGCAAATCACTTAACCCCAATTGCCCTGCCTTCCCCCCTCCAAAAAAAAAATTTAATTAATTAAAAAAAAAAAAAAAAACCTCTGACCCAGCACTGGCTCCAAGTCCAACACTCTATACACTACATTGCCTCTCCCTTCCTAGGAAATAGAGGTTTCCTATTCCAGAGTTAAAGGAAGGGAGGTTTTTCATATTCAGTATCTAACCAAAATCTATCCTACTTCAGTTTAAGAAATTTCCACTAGCACCGCCCTTTCAAAAATAACAAAAAAGTAAATATGCTGGGCGGCTAGGTGGCCCTGGAGTCAGAAGGACCTGAGTTCGGATCCAACCTCAGACACTTAATGCACACACAGATCAAAAAACCTAGCCGCGTGTCACATAGGCAAGTTACTTAACCCCAATTGCCCTCTAAAAAGCAATAAATAAATAAACAAATAAACAAATAAATAAATAATAAATTAATGGATCCCTGGTTGTGACCCCCACTTTAAAAAAAAAAGTAAATATGCTCACCTCTTATAAATTCACACCTTAACTTTTTCTTTGTCAAGATATGTAATCCCAAATCCTTTAAACTTTCCCCTCTACTTTTCAAACCTAAGAATTTCTCTACTGATCTCCTCTGAACCCTTTCCAAATCTCATTTACATTGTGGAGCCAGAAAACAACGCACAGTGTTCTTGTACAGGTCTGACCAGTCCTGAATAGAGTTGAAGGATTATCTCAGTTTTTCATGCTTCCTTTCATCTTTTTTTATTCACTATTCCCCCAATCATATTTGTTTCAAAAGTCTTATTGCACTTTCTGTTCAATAGTGTGAAATAAGGTTCTCTATGACCCTAGGATCCTTTTCTGACCATTAGCAAAATAAAAATATGCTAATCTGCCATTGTACGATTTCATTTTTTCCTAAAGTAGGTTGACTGTCCTACCAAGTGTCATTTGGTGTGCTTCTCATAACTTCTCTAATTTATACATGGAAACACAATCTTCATCTTCATCTTCAGTCTGTTCTCCAGGATAGACTGGTTTCCATTTAAGAAGTGTGCTAAGCTTTTGGACTAAAGTCCCATGGTACATGAGCTGGATTCTGGCTCTCTTTCTACAGGTCTATTTTTAGCCTTATTAAGGGATGGAATCCCTTCTTTGTGCTTTCATTTTCCCAACTATAAAAATATTGATATCTTACTCCCACCCCCTGCAACAAGTAAAAAGCCTTTCTCCCTCCCCTTGGAGTCCTCATATCTCCTTAAAGTTCAACTTCAGGGTTACCTCCTCCCCAGAGCCTTTCCTGATCCCTGCCTCAGTTGTTAGTGTCACACACACACACACACACACACACACACACACACACATAAACACCCATCACTTGGTATATATTCTGTATATACTTACCTATCTATACACATGCCTAACTATCTCTGGACATTTACATTTCTACCATAAGAGGTAGACTCATTTAGGACAGAAACTGTCTTCATTTTTGCCTTTGTAACATGGGTGGCTAGCCCAGTGTATGCCACATTGTGAGAGCTGAATAAATGCTTGTTGAAGTAAATCAAACTGATTTTTCCCCAAAGGGATACCTGTTCCATTTTGCCACCTTTGCTCTGAAAGGCAAAATTGGCAGGAGAAGATGGCCATTCATTAGTGGAAAGTTGTCCTGGAATAGTGACTACACAATCCCTGAGGAAGGTACCTAGGAAAGGGAACATCCCTCCTCTGTCTGCTTTCCCTAAAGAATGAGCACACCCCTTCTGGGTTTATATCCACTCTTGGGGTTTTACTCATCATTAACCTTCTCCCATCTTTATCTTGAAGATAGACACCTCCAATACGTATTTCCAAAACTTCCAAATTTCTGAACAGAATTGTGGCTAAGTTCTAAATGCTGCAAGCTAAGGGTTAAAATGTTTCCTAAACTTGGTCACAGTTGGTTAAAAGGAAATTCTCAACAATGGAAACCCTGACAGTGGGAGGTCCGGGAAGGTGGGAAGGTACCAGGGAGAACACAGCCCCCATTAAAGAGATAAGCAAAGGATGTATGATGTATGAGCATATATCCCTAGTGCCAACAACTATGAAAAGAGAAAGTCTCAAGTGACTTCAAAGGATTTTTAACTCTCTTCCTACTGAGAATAAGTATTAACTAATTGGAAATCACTAACACATTCCTTAATGTGCTTGGAAATCTCACAGGCGAGCTCAAATGTTACCATTTGCTTTCTTAAAAAAAAAAGATAGCTTTTGTTTTTAGATAACTTTACTTTCGGAATATATTCCCTTTCCCTTCTCCATCCCAGGGGGCTTTTGTTTAAAAAAAAAGGAAAAGAAAAGAAAGAAAAAGAGAAGGAAGGAAAGACAGCAAAACTAACACATCAACGTTGACTCAGGGTGTCTGTGTTCTACACAGTAGCTCCTCACTCCCGCAGATAAGGGAGGGAAGTTTCCAAATATTTTCAAGAATGAAATTACTATTAGCAATTAATTGCTAATTATATCAGAGAAGTGTCCCTAATTTTATATTTTATATAATTATATTAGTCAAATACTAATTAAACGTCATTCTTTTCTATTAGTCAAATACTAATTAAATGTCATTCTCTATCCTGGGGACCAACTGTTGTCCACCGTTTCCATGGGATCAGAGATGTGAAACGGACCTCGGAAAGCTTCTAGCCCAAACTCCTCAACTTGGAAATGAAGAAACCAAGAATAAGAAAGGTGAAGCGAGGTCGCACAAGATCCAAGAAACAGAGGTGGGATTCGAACCCAGTACCTGTGAAACCACTGGACCACAATGCTTCCCCTGCGATTGCTGCTCGAGAAGAAATGCTCGTGAGCGCACGCACAAAGTGGAAACACCATTTGATTACCATTTAACAAACAATAAAAACCCAATCTCTTCACTGCCTGGGTGGTGGGCCGCCGCATAAGGCCCTCAGAGCGACTCTCTCAGCAGCTGTGGGCCAAAAGATTCATTTTTTTTTCTTAAGAGAAGCTCAGCATACGCTAACTGTCCCTGGATCCCGCGACCCGCTGGGGAGCGAAGGTAGCGCGCCCTCACCTTAATGTTGCAGAAGGTGGTCCGATAAAAGCCGGTCAGAGTGGTCCTTCTCGGGGATTTGCCCTGCTCAGGGGAGACTTCCATCCTCTGGCTTAGGGACACGGGGAAAAGTCGTTGGATAGAGACGGACGAGTCCCCTCCTACCCCCTCTCACCCCGGCTCGAGGTCCCCTGGATTCAAAATCAGTTAGATTGTTCGTCCCGGGAAAAGCGCGGAATCCACTGGGCTCCCGGCGGGGATAAGGGAGGAGGGAGCCAGTAGTAAAGTTACTGTCTTCCGTTGGCCGGGCGTTTCGCGGCTAAATCAGAAACGAACGCTGTCCAAGTGTGTGAGAGTTATTGGATCGCCTGAGTGAGTGAGCGAGCGAGTGAGAGAGTGAGTGACTGAGTGACTGAGTGAGTGAGTGTGAGGTTAAAGTTTTTATAAGTCAGGACTCGGAGGCTGATGATGAAACTTTTCCTCCTCCCTCTTTCTCTTTGTGTGTAAAGGAGCTTTAAAGGCACAGAGAATCGCTTCTGCACTCATCCCTGGGGACGCACCCGCCCCTCCCACTCCCAAGCAGGTGTGACTCAGTTTCTGTCACCTAGTTCTAACCTCTGGAGACGGCAAAGGAGTTTCCTTTTCTCTCAAAGTGCAGGGGGAAAAAACAAGAAACACCTTTCTTTAGGGAAAGAGTAAGGTAGGAAGGGGGGAGAGGGAGGAGAGGAGAGCGCGGCAGTCATCTAGTCTGGTTTATACGTGCCTTCTTGTATGCAATTTATTTTTTATGTTTTCATTCAAAAGTGTCAGGTTGGTAAGAGGGAGGAGAGAGGTAATGGGGAGGGGGGGAGGTGCAGGGAGACTGCTCCTCAAACAGGTAAGAATGAGCCCTCACTCCTTCCCAGCCGAGATTTACAGAGATTTACTTGCTTTCGACTCTGCTTGTTTTCACTTGCAGCAAACCTGCGTTTTTAAAGTTCCGGAGAGAGTCTCTTTCTGAGATCTCACTGGGCTTTTGTTTGTGCGGAATACTGATTTATAAGTGAACTGTTCTGTGCTCACGAGAGGACGGTGTGGGGGTGAGAAAGATCTAGAGAATAGATGCAAGCAAGGAGGGGAGGGAAACGAGGTTTCTGAAAAGGGGCCAGAATTAAATTTGAATATTTTGTAAATGTCAGACGGCCCTTGGAGGGCCTGCAGCCTCACATTGGGAGCAGCACTGGGAAGACAATGAAAACAGAACTACTAGCCTAGTTGCTGGCTGACAAGCCCCTAATAGCTTTTTTTTTTTTTTCAAAGCTACAGTCAGAATGTTTATTTCTTCTCCAGTGTTTTGGCTACTAAGGTACTGACCATAGAGGAGAGAAAGAAAATATTTTGAGAACAAGAAAATCTTAAGAAAAAAATATTGCAATTTAAAAATCCAGTCTTCAATTTATTTCTCTAGGCATCCCCATGTCCCACATAGGTTTCTCTACTGAAACACATTCACCCTCCTCACATTTGCTACCCTCATTCTCTTCCCCCATCTCTCTGGGCAAAAACCAAACTACAGTTTACTAATAAAACATCCCAGCTTCTCAACAATTCTGTTTCTTCCCCCCTACTTTCTCCATCCCCATCTTCCTGAGTCCCTGTCTCCCTTTATTTTTTTGGTCTCTTTCTCTGTGTTTGTGTATTTGTCTCTTTAGGTCTGTATCTCTCAAACACACTAAACTTAAAAGCAAATAGAAAGGATTAAGCAAGTTCATTTGTGAATTTTTAGGCCTCAGTGCTTGATTTCTGGGGGTGGGGAATGGGGAGAAGGGAGGAATATGTTAAGCTAGTCTGGCAAATATTTCACTCAGATTACTGACCGTATGATAAACTTTTACTTGATTGACAACCTGGTACCTTCCAAAAGACACTGTCTAGAGGGATCACAATTTCCTTCATAGACTCACAAATAAGGAGTTGAAAACTCTTGTTTGTGCTTCATTCGCTAAGGGTAGATTCTAGGGAAATAGTTCTTAACCTGGGGTCCACAGACAAAGGGTCTGTGAATAGATTTCAGGAGGTCCCCGAACTTGAGTGGGAAAAGAATGCATCTTGATTATCTTTAACTTCTTTCCATTATTTAAAAACATTATTCAAGTAAGAGGACCATAGGTTTCATCAGCCTTCCAAAGTGTTCCAAAGGTTCAGTGGGATCCCTAGCTCTAGAAAGACCATCTAAGGCTATAGGACAGACCTGAATCAAGACAATGCAATTGAGGAGTAATCCTGCTTCTGAAGATCAGCTGGGTAGAAGATTTCATCACCACTACCAGAAGTGTGGTGCTGAGTGTTGAAAAGAGTGTCTGGTAGGGAGACAGGGGTTCAAATGCTTACTGCCCCTTACAGCTTTTGTCACCTTGGGCAAGTGACAACCTCTCTAAGCTTGTATTCCCTCCTCTCTCACATGATGGGACTGGACTAAGTTAAATAAAAGAACCTATGATTTTTCCCAACTGGTTCTCGGCAACTCTCAATGTCACAAAGTCGTTCCTTCAGCCCTTCTGATATGATCATTTTGAAGGATTGTTGTCATGTCTAACTGAGACCCCTTTGGCTGCAGTGCAGATCCTTTTCTTTAGCTTGTTTGGGATGAGGATATTAAAGACTTGAGCCAGAGCCCACAGCTGAGCACAGGGGGCTACACTCCTCTGGGCCTTTATCACGTATATCTGTCAGGAGAACCCTCCCAGGCTTTGTCTGGTGCTGGTACTGTGATCTTGGATGGGGAAAACCTTCTTGTCTCCCTCTACTTACAAAGATAGGCTCTAGTTATTGTGTGTGTGTGTGTGAGTGTGTGTATACATACATACATACATACATATATATATATATATATATACATATATATATATATAAAACAACTCAGAGTTTCTAGAAGCATCATGGATTGGAGGGATGGTGGGGAAGACAGAGAGAGAGAGAGAAGAGAGAGACACAGAGAGAAAGAGACAGAGAGAGAGAGAGAGAGAGAGAGAGAGAGAGAGCCAGAGTAGTTAGAAAGGGTCAAGCCATGTCTCAGACTCAAACTGACTTTAGGAAACTACCAGGTCTCTGACCCCTTCAAGGTCATAAGTAATTCTCAGAGCAGGTGCTGATTTGCATTGGTAGAAGTAATTTCCTCACTGCAATTTCCTTAGGTTAGAGGTGTCCATACTGGTGGCCCATGGGCAGCATTGCAGAACTCCCCTCCCCCAACATTCCCAAGTGGCAGCTAGGTGTCGTAGTAGATAGAGTACTGGGCTTGGAATCAGTAAGACTCCTCTTTCTGAGTTCAAATGTGGCCTCAGACACTTACTAGCTGTGTGACCCTGAGCAAGTCACTAAACTCTGTTTGCCTCAGTGTCCTCATCTGTCAAATGAGCTGGAGAAGAAAATGGCAAACCACTCCAGTATCTCTGCCAAGAAAACCACAAATGGGGTCACCAAGAGTAAGATACAACTGAAAAATGACTGAACAACTACCGCTACCATTCCCAAGAGGTGCCTGAATCAGATTAAAGTGTAATTGTAAAACATTTAGCAAAATAAGTAAAGATACAATAGAGCATAATGTTAGACTGATTTTCTCAGTCCTTTTTGGACAGTCCAGTCACTCCATTTCCAGTTGACACCACTTCCCCAGACCAATTAAATCCCCAGTTCAGTTAAAAAAATAATGATGGGGCAGCTAGGTGGTACAGTGAATAGAGCACCAGCCCTGGAGTCAGGAGGACCTGAGTTCAAATCCAGCCTCAGACACTTAACGCTTACTAACCCTGTGACCTTGGGCAAGTCACTTAACCCCAATTGCTCTGCCTTCTCCCCTCAAAAAAAAAAAATAGTAACTTCCTATATCATTGTCTGGAAGAAGCTTTTCTTGATACCAACAACTATAAGTACTCTCTCTCTCTCTCAAACTACTTTATATTTAATTGCATGGTATATGTTTATATTTATTCACTTTATATTTATTTTACATATACTGGATTGTCTATTTCTTGTCTCCTCCTCCACTAGAATGTTAGCTCCTTCCAAATAGGGACTGTTTCCTTCTTTATACTTGTATTTCCCCAGTGCCAGGCACAATGTATGGATAGAGTAGGTGTTTTTGAAAATGCTTGTTGATCAATTGGGTAATATTTATTCATTTTCAATCAGGTGAGTGAAGTAGCAAAGATGTTATTGCCTCCTTTTGTTGTTGTCAGTCGTTTCAGCCATGTCCAACTTTTCCTGAGCCCATTTGGGGTTTTCTTGGCAGAGGTACTGGAGTGGCTTCCCATTTCCTTCTCCAGTTCATTTTACAGATGAAGAAACTGAGGCAAACAGAGTTAAGTGACTTGACCAGGGTCACACGGCTAGTAAGTGTTGGAGGCCAGATTTTAATTAAAGGAAGAGTTGTCTTCTGATTCCACACCCAGTGCTCTATCCACTACATCACCTCCTTTTACAGATGAGGAAATTGAGAATCATGGATCTAGGGCTGTAAGAGATTTCAGACACTACCTAGGTGAACTTCTTTGTTTTACAAATGAGAGAACTGGAGCTGAAACAGAGACAAAGATAGAGAGACAGAGACAGAGAGGAGAGACAGAGGGAGAGAGGAGAGACACAGAGAGAGAGGAGAGACACAGAGAAAGGAGAGAGACACAGAGAAAGGAGAGAGAAAGAGAGACAGAGATAGGTCTTGAGCATCAGAGGCAGGATTTGAATCCAGGTTCTCTGAAACTCTTTCTACTGAAGCACTGCAGGAGATTGCCCAGCATCCTGTACCTTATAAATGATAGAGGTTCAACCCAGGTATGGAGCCTCAGTCCCTCTCCACATAAGAGCCTTTTGTATCTTCAAAGGCCTTTGCTCAGCTCCCCCTCAGCCTTCTTTTTTCCAAGTTCAATAAACCCAGTTCTGTTCTTTCCAACTTCTCCATCTATGTTTTAGTCTCTGTTCTTCCTGCACCTGACTCCATTCAAGTTTTTCATATCTTCATGATCTGAACCAGAAATAAAACACTAGTAAAAGGCCAACCAATGGTTAGAGATCTCCTCCCATCACTCTGTCTATAAACCCCACCATCATCTTTGGGGTGTTAATCACTGTCCTTCTTTGCTCCCTGATTATTTACAAACTTAGCTTTCCTTCAAATCCTAGTGCCTTGAAAATAAGCTAAGAATCAAGGTCATTGCCAGTAGCAAGCTTTCACCACACGTCTGAAGTCCTTATTCCCAGGTAGACCTTCATGCTGAGCCCCTGGGCTGGCCTAGGTCCACCTCTACACACTTACACACAGGACAGTTGATAAAAGCACAGCTCCTGACATGTTTATTGCACAAGGCGTAGCTATACTTAACAATTTAAATACCTTTGTGTAATGAGATATTAACTCTCTGGCTACTGAGGACTTTGTAGCCGCTGGTTCCAGCATTCCCCAATTACTCTTATATACCTTGGGATACTACCCCCCCTCTCTGTCTCTCTCTCAATGGGCCAGTACTTAAGTCACACCCCAATCATGATCTATTGACTGCTCCAGATCTATGAACCTAGAGGCCTCTGACAGGACCCAGCCTGCTGCATTCTGACTTAATAATCAATGAGGATGTATTAGTATTATTATTAAGGACCTCTGATAGGCCAGGCACCATGCTGGCCACTAGGAGATACAAAAACAACAATGAACTCCTCCCTGACATTATTCCCATTTCCTTTTCACCTCAGTCAGAATAAGAGCTGACACCTTGGGAGAGGTGAGAAATCCCCTCACTGCCTCTGGGCATACTATGCTTGCTCTCCTCTGCATTCCTGTAGTTCAATGACAGGCACAAACTATTCCATTCCTCTACCCTTATAGGGGCTGGGGGCTGAACCTATGATTTCATTGGTTTAGGAAACACAACAATGGGGGAACTCCCTTCACCAATGTAGTTTTGCACTGTCTCTGGAACTTGTCTCATAATTGCCTAAAGGACTAAGAGTCTGAATGAGCTGTCCAGGATCGTACAACCAGAGATGAGGCTTAAACCAGGTCTTCCCTGCCTCTTTATTTATTACACCACACACCTCTCCATCTCTCTTCTCTCTCCTTCTCTGTCTCTCTTGTATTTGGACTCAGTCAAAAGGCTGCACTTGAGGACCTACAGGACCATATATGGCCTCGAGACTGCAGGTTCCTCACCCCTGGTCTAGCAAAAAACTCAATAAATATTTGTCAAATATTCATTAGAAGCAAAGGGGGCACAATGGATAGAACTCTGAGCCTGGAGTCAAGAAGAACTGAGTTTAAATATAACCTCAGACATAACTGAATGACCCTGGATAAGTCACTTCACCCTGTTTGCCTCAGCTCCTCATCTATAAAATGAGCTGGAGAAGGAAATGGCAAACCACTCCAGTATCTTTGCCAAGAAAACCCCAAATGGGGTCAGGAAGAGTTGGACATGATTGAAACAACTAAACAGCAACAAAGAGGAAATAATGTTTAGGTTCTAACTGTGCTTTGTAATTGTTATCCCTTAATGGGAAAGAAATGTTCCAAGCACTCTTATTTCCTCTAGAATAGTATTATTTAGGGAGGCAGATAGACACATCTCTAGGCTAATATCCCCCCTTTCTCTGAGAAGAGGAGATTAGCCCCAATCTACTGCTTCCTCTCCTGGGAGGAGAAGGATCTAGGGACATCTACTCATGGTTCCCTGTGAACCTCATCTAGACCGGTGTGGAAATGCATAGCCTACACAGGCAACATACACCCTTCTACAAGTTAGCATCTGCTCTGCAAATTATGGCCTTAGACAGTTTCCTAGGCCATTGAGAGGCAAACTGATTTGCCCAGAGTCACTGAGCCAATGTGTGTCAGAGACAGGACATTGACCCAGATCTTCCTGGCTTTGAGGTCAACCAACCATCCATCTACTACTCTTCATCTCTCTTGCTAAGGTATTTGAATATCACCTTCCTACCATTTATTCAGGAACAAGAGCATCTCTTCCTCCCATTTTAATGAAATGTAGGTTCCTTGAGAA
This sequence comes from Gymnobelideus leadbeateri, assembly GCA_011680675.1. Taxonomy (NCBI): domain Eukaryota; kingdom Metazoa; phylum Chordata; class Mammalia; order Diprotodontia; family Petauridae; genus Gymnobelideus; species Gymnobelideus leadbeateri. The sequence goes on along the minus strand of WOXC01012183.1, from coordinate 38,716 downwards.
CAAAGTCTATAGTATATAGTTTTTATCTTCAAAACACCAGTGGCATAATAAGAACTTAAGGAATGTTCTTCAAATTGAATTTCCTGCCTATCCCAACTCCAAGTAGCTGGAAAAGAAAACTAATTATGCCCTATAAAAATGGCGGCTATTTTCCCCTTTGGTGTTCTCTTATTTCCAATGTCCTTGTTCAATAACTACTTCCCCAAATAGTGGGAAAATGATACCACTCTGTATAACTTAGGGCTTTTCCAAAAAAGCAAGCAGTATGAAATGGAGATTCATAGTTCAGTCACATACACACTCTTCATTTTGTGTTTAGCTATGTATATGGAAATATTCTTTTTTTTTGTTTAAATTTAAAATTTTTTTAAAAAGAAAAATAATTTAAAAAAAGAAAAATTATGCCATTTCATTTTTTACTCTTAACAGAGGGTTTATTTTAAGGATTTTTTTAAAAGGACTGATTTCTATCTATTTAAAGATTTAAATGTAGGGGTGGTTTTTGTGATGGTGTTGGGTTAAATTGTTTAAAGGGGGCAGTTTCTTTTGCTCTGCTCATTGTAAACAGGCTACTGTACCCAAGAATTCATGGTGATTAGTATGGATCAGACAAGAGAAGGGCCTAGTTGAAGATCAGTTCCTACCACGTTCTTGGGAAACTCACTTAAAGCAGAAGCAGAGAACACAGAGAACAGTAGATACGATTACACAATGCCGTAATGGAAGACAACTTGGAAAGACTTCAGAATTCTCATTAAGAGCAATCCTGACCTCTGAACATTGATGACAGGGCTTGCTTCTGCTCCTTGGCAGAACCTTAATGAGCTGGAGATATGAAATCAGATGTACATTTTTAGACATAGGGAAGACTTCTGTGAGGGGAATAATAGTGGAAGTAATCAGGAAATTATAGAAATGGGGGAAGAAAGGAAAAAAGCATGTGAAACATTAAAAAGATATAGAAGAAAACAAAAAGAAGTTCAAAAGAAAATTAAAGATAGGGCAATTTCATGACTACCTTATTAAATTTTATACACATTAAAAAAAGTTCATGGTTTCCTCTTTTTTTGCTCTCCCTCTTCTGAAGTGTTTGTACTTGTTGATGTTTGCTAAGTTCATAATAAAAAAGTCAATTCTTTTTAAATTGGGGTGGTGGAGGGAGGAAGACAACCAACTCAACATCTTTCTAGATGGTATGTCAGTATCATCACCTTTGAACACAAAGGGCAGCACAGGCTAGCCATAACTTTGGTGGGGGGAAAAGATATGTGATGATCTCTGGGGTCCCTTACTACTCTAAGAATATATGTGGGGAGAAATAGCTTTGATCCTGGATAGAAAACCCTAAGCTTTTATATTCATTATTCATAATAAACCATGAAGTCTTCCTCCTCCTTAAAATGGAGAGGCTAGACTATGGAGGAATCCAGTGGAAAAAATGCTGGATTTAGGGTCAAAGGACTGAGGTTTGGAGCCTATGGTCCAAGCTTAAGTCCTTTTCAGTTCTACCATTCTATGGCAATGAGGTATGGTTGAAAGAGCAATGAACTTGGTCAGGCAATGTGGGTTGGAATCTTGGGGTGTGGTGCTATATGATCCTTGACAGGCTACTTCCTCTACTCTGAGCAAAGCTTTCCTTGTCTGTAAAATGGGGATCAAGACTTTCTTACATAAGAGCAGGGTGTAAATGTGAGTCATTGTGATCTCCTTTTCTTGTGTATTTATCTACACTTAGATCCACACTTTAGGAGATCGATTATTTCATCATAATGGGTCCTTCTGCCATCTAAGCCAATCCCTTCACCTCTTATGTACCTTGGTTTGTAGTATTCATAAATCATTTGGGCTAAAATCTTCCATCACTTGGTGACTGGCAATAAACCTCTTCAGATTCAAATAAGTTATCAGTTGGGGAATGACTGAACAAGTGGTGCTACATGAAATACTATTGTGCTATAACAAACAATGAACAGGTGGATTTCAGAAAAAACTGGACTTACGTAAACTGGTGCAAAGTGAATTGAGCAGAACCAGGAGAACATTGTACACAGTGACAGTAACATTGTGTAATGATCAACTATAATTGACAACTTCTCAGCAATATGATGATTCAAGACAATTCAAAAAGACTTATGATGGAAAAGGCCACCAGAGAAAGAACTGATTGCAGATTGAATCATGCACTACTGTCACTTTTTTGTTTCTTTTATTGTCTTTTCCTTTTGTTCTATTTCTTCTTTCACAACATGGCTAATGTAGAAATATGTTTTACATGATTTCACATATATAAACTATATCAGATTTCTTGCTGTCTTGGGGAGGAGGGAGGAGGGAAAGAGAAAAATTTGGAACCACAAATCTTTCAAAAAATAAATGTTGAAAATTATCTTTACATGTACTTGGAAAAGTAGAATGCTATTAAATAAAACAAATTTGCCTAACTGTTTCTTGGATAGACTTATCACCAGGTCTGTACTCAAAGCTCTGTCTTGGTAGGACTTTCCAGAGTTTGCATTCCACTGAACTCTCTTTTGAAGAGCTAGGGTAACCTTCATGGGCCTCCCATCAAAGTATAGGACTTTCTGAGTGGAGGATCGTTTACTCCCTACTATTATCCTTTACCGACTTCCCCCATTTCTCCTTTTTCTCTTAGATGCTTCTCTGGCGCCTTCTGTCCATTCCAAGACCTGCTCACTCCCTTGCTGTCACCTCTCATCTACCCTCACTAGTGGTAGCTGAATGACCCAACCATGAGCCATGAGCCTTTTCTTACTTCACTTTTCATATTCAGTATTTTTTTCTCTTTGTCCTGTGGATGAGACTTACCTTTCCTTCCCCTCAGCTAACCTCCAGTAAAATTCATGAAGGTGGGGGCAGCTGGGTGGCACAGTGAATAGAACACTCGCCTTGGAATCAGGAGGTCAGGAGTCATATCTGGCCTCAGACACATAACACACATATAAAATAAACTAGCCGTGTGACCTTGGGCAAGTCACTTAACCCCAATTGCCCTACCTTCCCCTCTCCAAAAAGCAAAAAATAATAATAATAATAATTCATGGAGCTGGATACTATGACATTAACTGTCTTTGCCTCTCTGGCATCTGTCACCTCTACTCTTGTTTCCATTCTGTTCACTTTTACTTTCCCTTGAACTTATCAGTTGAGTGATCTTTTTCCTTAAGTTGCCTTTTCTCCTCTGCCATACTGGTGCAGTCAAAAGAATAGACTCTGGGGTCAGAGAAACTGGATTCATAATCCTACTGTTTCTCGGATACTATCTGTGTGACCTTCAACAATCATTTACCTCCCTGAGCCTCAGTGTCCTCACCTGTAAAATGAGAGTTTTGGACTACAAGGTGTAATGGAAATGCACATTTGAAGATCTTCCCTGCCCGTAGCTTAAGTGCACCTGGAGCCTGTGGTGGGAGGCTTGTTGTTCAGGAAAGCCCACACCTTGATACTTTGTGATTGGGCAATGGGTCAAGGTTGTTACATTCTCTGAGCCAGGAGAAGGCTATATAAACTCTGATGAGAGGCTTTGCTTTGGGGCTCACTTTGAGAAGTGTTGTGTGATTTGACCAGATGAGACTGGGCAGCCGTTGTTGAGAGCCCCCTGGCTTTGAAAACCCAGATGTTGATGCTTCCCTCTCTGGTAACTGTGATTTGGTATTGATATAATGGTTGGACAGTTTGGAAGCCTATCTGATCTGTCTGTATGCTCTGAAGTTCAGGGTGCTGACCTTTTTCCCCTGAACTAGGTAATATATGTTTGTTTGATTAAAGTAAGCTTGTTAACCCATTTTGAGTTGCTTTCCTTTGCAAAAGCAGATCTAAGAACCTGTGTTTGCACTACCCTGGGGATGTTGGGGTGCTTGCTGCTACACAAGGCCTCTGGGATCCCTTCCCCCTCAAAATTGGTGGTGCTAGCACAGTGACTTACCAATATTTCTTCAACATGACTCTCAATGAGATTTTAGCTCAACAAAGGAGGAGAGAGAGGGGATGCCATGACAGTTAGAGAGCCGAATATATACTCTGGAGAAGAGAAGACTCAGGAGGCGGGCATGCGAGAAGCAAAACATCTTATACAGGATAAAAATCCAAGGAAACTATCCTTGAGACTTAATTGGCCTAAGGGGCTAAGGCTCTAGCTGTTGATACAGTTTCTTGGTTGCCTGAGGCATGAAGTCTAGCCCATGAGGGGTCAGAACCCCTCACCCCTTAGTGTTCCACTGTCCTGCAGGCTAACATACCCTTCCCTTCTGACCAGACGTGTTTCTGAATGGAGATGAAGAACACTGTGTCTGCCTGAACCAGTACTCTATCCTTATGGAATATCCTTTCCATGAAATTATTAAGTAAACCTTTTGTTAAATGTTAGATAATCTATGAGTGTCTCATTTTATTCCAATCTCAAACTGAACCATTAGATTGTCTTGAGTCAGACCTAGACTAAAACAGTTGGAAAGTACAGTTGTCTTCAGCTATTTGATGGGTAGTCTTGAGGCAGTAATATTAGACTTATGCTATATAACTTAAGAAGATAGAACCACGACCAAAGAGTAGAAGTAAAAAAAAGGGGGGGGCCAGATTTTGTCTTAATTTAACAGAGAATTTTCTCCTTGAGAGGTAGTGAGTTCCGCATCACCAGAGCTCTTCTATGGGAAGCTGAGTGGCTATTTGTCAAAGATATAGGTAGGCAGAAAGGAATAATACAAGGAACCCCAAATAGAACTTTTTTGTTATAGTTCAGTAATTTCAGTCATGTCTAACTCTTGGTGACCCCAATGGGGATTTTTTTGGCAAAGATACTGGAGTAGTTTACTATTTCTTTCTCTAGCTCATTTTACAGATGAGGAAACTGAGGCAAACAGGGGTACATGACTTCCCTAGGGTCACACAGCTAGTAAGTGTCTGAGGCGGGATTTGAACTAAGGAAGAGGAGTCTTCCTGATTCCAAAGCCAGTACTCTATCCACTGTGCCACCCTAGCTACCCTGAATAGAACTTACCCTATGAGTTTAAGTGACTGCCCTGACATTTAGTCACTATGTTTTCCGAAGTGAGTCACTCCATTTCCTGGGTCTCAGTTTCTTCATCTGTATGTAGCGTAACATAGCACAAAGGAATGGGGGTAGATTATTCCTGAAGTCCTAGCTCCACCATTCTCAAATTCCGTAAGTATAAGTTCCCCAAGTAATAGAAAGAGGAAGTTCCCATTGTGTCAGCAGCACAATTAAGAACAAGAGGAGGGCCTTTCCTTTCACAGAGGGGAATACTATGCTACCCACACAGGCTAAAATTACAACACAATGACAGAGTTGGAGTGTCATTACCCAATCGTCTCTAGGCCTCCTGGACTAGTGGAGTTTAGGGAACTGTGAATCCATTAGGGATGGGGGAAAGGACCCTTTTACTTAGCCAAGAGTCTTCAAACTTCTGTTTCTTCCCCCACCCCACAGAAAAGTTTGATGCAAAGGACCTCTGTCCTCATAAAATCATAGACTCAGAGCAGAAAGGGACCTTGGAGGTCATTGAATCCAAACCCTTCTTTTTACAGATGAGGAAAGTGGGATTCATAGAAGGAATGTGACTTGACTAGACCCATAGAGCTCTTAAGTGTCTGAGGCTGGATTCAAAACCACCTCTCCCTGACTTGGAGATAAGAATATCACCCTCTTCCCAAGGTTGTTGCAAGTACCAAATGAGGTAATACTTAACACAGTGTGCTTAGCACAGTGTCTGACATATAATAGGAGTTACATAAATGCTAACTGATAGTGTTGTTGTTAGTATTAGTACCTACATCTGAAAACATTTCTATACCCATTTCCCTCACTTTCTTCTGTGGGGGTTTCTTCTTTGAAGTGAAAGAAAGGTATCTTTCCCAAATGTCTCAAATGCAATTATAGAATCTTAAAGCTAGGAGATTCTTTAGAGATCATAAACTGAGGCCCATCGGAAGGAAGTGACTCTCCAAGGGTCACAAAGCTAATTAATGGCAGAGTCTCAGTCAGAGGTCAGATCATCAGGCACTGAGCCCCATCCTCCCTGCAATATCCTATAATCACTATACAAGGACTCAGCCTATTGCTTCTACATAGAAAGATCATGGGCAAGAAATAGAAGAGGGGAAGGATGTAAACTAAAAGTTAATAAAGCATTTGATAAAAAAAAAGAAATGGAAGAGGGGAAAAAAGAAATATTGTTGTACTAAACATAAGCATTTTGTTCATATTATGTCTTTAAAATGTTCTCTTCTACATAAGGGAATGGGTCAACCTTATGCTCATTGAATTTGGCACAGGGAGGGAATGACATACACACTAAATAGGGTATCTCACCCTACAGGAGAGTAGGGGGGAAGGGGGTGAGAGGGGGGATGATAGAAGGGAGGGCAGGCTGGGGGGAGGGAAGTTGGAGGCACCACTTTTGAAAAGGGATAGGACCAAAGTAGAGAATAGAACAAGTGGGAGGTGGGATAGGAGGGAGGGAAATATAATCAGTCTTCTACAATATACCTACTATGGTAATGTTTTGTATTAGTTACACATATACAACTTATATTGAATTCCCTATCTTCCCAGTAAGGGTGGGTGACAAGGGAGGAAGGGAATGAATCTGGAATTCAAAGTTTTAAAACAAAATGTGTGTGTATGCTATTATTAATATTATTCTACATGTAATTGGGATATAAGATATACAGGCACTGAGGCATAGAGATCCACTATGCCCTACTGGAAAAATCGAAGGGGGTAACGGGGGAAGATATGGCAGAGAACAGATTGGAGGAGGAGATATTCTGTGGGACTGCTATTTTGGGGTGGTGGGTAGGGGGAAAATGGGGAGAAAATTTGTAACCCAAATCTGGCAGAAATGAATGACGTAAACCAGAAGTTAATAAAGCATTTGAAAAAAATTTTTTTTAATGTTCTCTTCTGGTGGGCTGAGTCTGAGTCTGTTCCTCATACATAGCGCCCCATCTCCTATCTCTCTGTCCCCTTTGCCTGGAATGCATCCTCATCTCATCTGCACCATAGTGAATCCTTCATTTCCTCCAAGACACAGTTCATGGACCAGCTTCCATAGCAAGCCTTTCTGGGTTCTCCCCCACTTTAAATACCTTGTGTTTATTTTCTATTTATAAACTGCATGTTCTTATATATGTACATGTTATCTCTGCTAATAGAATGTGAGCTCCACAAGGGCAAGGTCTGTTCCATTTTTGTCTTTCTCTTCCCCCTGCCTCCCACAGTTCCTAAAAGATCATAGGTGCTTAATAAATGCTTACTGAGAGATGGATCTGAAGTGGACTATGGTGACCCTCATTGGGAGCTTATTCTTACTATCCTTACTATACTATCCAGTTTCTTCCAGAAAACATCCAAGCTTTGAAGGCCTCAATACCTCTGAATTATTCAACACTTAATTAGAATTCTGACCTCAGTTTCCGTCTCCAAGCAATATCTAGGAATTTTTTTCACTTTGGTTAAAAACAATTGGAGAGGGGTGGCTAGGTGGTGCAGTGAATAGAGCACTGGCCCTGGCGTCAGGAGGACCTGAGTTCAAATCCAGCCTTAGACACTTAACACTTACTAGCCATGTGACCTTTGGCAAGTCACTTAACCCCAATAGCTCTGCCCCCCCCCCAAAAAAAGCCAAAAACAAACAAAAAAAAATAATTGGAGAGTACAATGTAAGTGAGGACACAGAGATCAGTTTGACTATAGGTGCTGTTACGCCATGAGAAGGAAAGAGACCATACATTTTTAGACCAAAATACTATCTCTCTTGTCTATTTTTCTCTCTATTTTCATCTTTCTTCCTCTCTCCTTTCTTCTCTCTCTCTCTTTTCTCTATTTCCTTCTATCCCTCCCCATATCTCTTCCCTCCCTCCTTCTTCCCTCTCTCCCTCCCTTTCTTTCCTTTCTTCATCCCTCTCTCCATTCTTCCATTTCTCCCTCCATCTCTCCCCCTCCCTCTTTCCCACTCTTCCTTCCTCCCTTCCTCCTTCCCTCTCTCCCTTTCTTCCTTCCTCCTTCCCATGGATTTAATTACCATCTCTATGCTGATGATTCTAAATCTACCCATCCTGCCCCAATCTCTCTCCTGATCTCCAATTTTACATCTCCAACTGCCTTTCAGACATCTCAAACTGGGTGTCCAATAGATATCTTAAACCCAGCATGTCCAAAACGGAACTTGCATCTTTCCCCCTAAACCTACTGTCTTCTCTCATGATTTCCCTGTCACCATAAAGGGCAACATCACCCTTTCAGTCAGTCCTTCAGTCTCATAACTTAGGAATCATCCTGGATTTCTCCCTATCTCTTATCCCTCTCATATCTTGTTTGTTGCCAAAGCTTGTTGATTTTACCTTTGCAGATTCTCTGTTCATACTTCTTCCTTCCCTCTTTATCTCCCTCCCTCCTTCCTTCTTTCTTTTCTTTTCTTTCTTTCCTTCCATTCTTCCTTCCTCCTTCCTGCTTTCCTGCCCTCCCTCCCTTTTTCTTTTCCTTCCTTTCTTCCTCCTTTCCTACTTTTCTCTCTCCCTCTCTTCTTCCTTTCCTTCCTTCCTGATAGGTATAGCCTGTCCTTTGGTCAACCAAAGCTTAAATATTTTCTAATTTCTAATTTGACTTCAATAACTTCTTCCTTCCCCGTAAAGAGATAATAAAATATAAACCATGTCTTTACACATCTTTTAAGACCATAACTCTTTGTCTCTCTTTCCCGGCCATTCTCTCCTGTGATTTCATCAACTGGACTAGGGTGAAGAATCAGTAGATCAGGAGTATCCCCCATACTACACATAAATGTAAAAGAATAATATTACTCATATGCAAAACAACAAATATGAAGAATTCAGAGAAGCCTGGAAAGACATACATACTGATACAGATTGCAATGACGCAGAGAAAAAGACGTGCACAGTGACTGTAACAAGGTAAAGGGGTGTGCAGTAACTAAATGCGTGTGGTTATAACGATCAAGCTTGGCTCTGGAAACATGAACTTTGCTACTTATGGAAACAAAGGACTAAAGGTATGAAATATCTGATAGAAAGTTGACATGTTGATTGGTTTCCTCTGCAAGTTGATGAAATAAATTAAAGGGAGTGTTTTCATGTAACCACAATTGATGACCTTCTACTTTATTTTGCAACCACAAAAAGTGTTCCCTGTAAATATGAGGCAATTTCCCTCCCTTCCTTTCTTCCAGTCTCTTTCTTCTCTTTTTCTTCCTTTCTCTCTTCTCCCTCTCCACCCCAGACCACTGTTGTTTGACTTGACTTCACAAAGTACATTGTGAACTTATAGGGCTAGGACCAAGTACAACACACACACACACACACACACACACACACACACACACACACGTCTATGTATATGCATATATGTAGATATAATAATTTATATGCCTGTGTGTGTTTTCCCCCCTTAGGACATCTTTAATAGAACTACAAAAACATCAGATGGGCTCAAGTCCCACCATCTGACTATGGTACAAACAGTGTTAACACAGCACTTGGTTATTAGAATGAGAAAGAAGCAGCAGGCCTAAGGCTGCTGCCCTAAAAGAGCATATATATACACAAATAGATGTGTGTGTGTGTGTGTGTGTGTGTACACATGCATTTTTAAAATAAAAATTATTTTAAATAAAGGGATTTTTTACTTTTTTTAAATAAAGGGATGCTCCCACCTGTCTAAAGAAAAAGCCCTTCTATATCTCTTCCAGTATATATCATCCTTTCTTTTATTGATTTAAGCACTGGTCAGTACTGAGGATTATACATTAACCTGAGGGCCTGTGCTGAGCAATCACATTTTTTGATATCTATTCAGATTTTCAAGCCCTGCCCAATGGGTCCACACCCCTTTGTTTCCATCACTTCCTAAGTCCAATAAGAAAATATATCCTTTCTTAAGCAGAAAAATCTTTCTCTCTCTTTATATTTGCAGATACCTGTGGCCTATGCAGAAGTTCACAGTAGCTATGATTTCAGCTTTTGATTAATTAGGACTTCCTGTATTATAAGCTATACATATCTGAGTCATAGAACTGTCAGACAACAACTCAGTTCCCTGTCATTCTGTAAACAAGTACCTCTGGAGGTGTGGTCCTGTACCAGGTACTCTGTAGGGAATAGTTCAGAGCTTTTTTTTTTTTCCCATTCACTATTGTAGGGAAGAATAAAGTTGAAATTCCTGAAACTGGCATTCAAGGCTCCTCAATCTACCTTTGAATATGTACGTACAGTACCAACCCCTACCTACTTTATATTGTGGCCAAAATGGAGTATTTTTGTTGTATATGCTTTCTTCCCGCTCTTTGTTCACTCTGTTATAATCTGACTTCCAACTCCATCATTCCACCATTCTACAGAAACTTCTCTCTCCAAAGTTACCAGTGGTGTCTTAATGGCCAAATAATGGCTTTTTCTCAGTCTTGGTTTTTTGGAGCCTTTGATACTATCTATCATCCTCTTCTCCTTGATACCCTCTTCTTTCTCATTTTTTGGGACACCTGGTTCTCATCCTGCCTATCAGACTGACTCTTCTCAGTCCCTTGCAAGATTCTCCTACAGATCACCCCCACCTCACCACAGGGGTCCCTTGTGATTCTGTCCTCGGCCCTCTTCTCTTCTCCCTCTACTTCACTAGGTGATCTCATCAGCTCCCATGGACTTAATCACCAGCTCTATGCTCATGATTCTCAAGTCTACCAATGCTTCCCAATCTCTCTCCTGACCTCCAGTCGCACAACTACTGCCTTTCAGATGTCTTGAACTGGATGTCCAGTAGGCATCTTAAACTCAGCATATCCAAAATGAAACTTGTTATCTTTCCCCCTAAACCCTTCCCCTCTCCTGATTTCCCTATCACTATAAAGGGCAACAGCAACTTTTCAGTCGCTTAGGTTTATAACCTAGGAATCATCCTGGATTCCTCCCTATCTCTTACCACCCCCACCCCCATATCTAATTTGTTGCCAAAGTTTGTCAATTTTGCCTTTGCAACATCTCTTGAGTATGTTCCCTTCTCTTCTCTGACACTGCCACCATTCTGGTATAGGCCTTCAGCACCTTACTCCTGGACTATTATAATAACCTGCCATGGGTCTGCCTGCCTCGGGTATCTCTCCACTCTAATCTACCCTACATTCAGCTACCAAAGTGACTTTCTTTTCAGTTCTGACCATAACACCTCCTTACTCAACCCACTCTAATGGCTCTCTATCTCATCTAAGATCAAATGCAAAATCCTCTGACATCCAAAGTCCTTCATAACCTCTCCCCCTCCTACCTTTCCAGTCTTCTTATATCTTACTTCCCACCATGTACTCTTCAATCCAGTGACTTTGGCCTCCTGGATGTTCCACAAACAAGACACTCCATCTCTCAGCTCTAGGCATTTCTTCTGTCTGTCTCCAATATCTGGAACGCTCTCCCTCCCCATCTCCACCTCCTGGCTTCCTTGAGTCCCAGTTAATATCCCCTAGGAAGCTTTTCCCATTCTCTCTTAATTGTAGGAGTTTCTTTTTTTACTTTTTTTCTTCTTATCTTGTATGCGCCTTGTTTTAATATTTTTGTTTGATTGTTGTCTTCCCCAATAGACTGTAAGTTCCTTGAGAGCGAGGCCATCTTTTGCTGCATTTTGCACCCCATCTTTTCACAGCATTTACCATAGTACCTGACACATAGTAGATGCTTAATAAAATTTTTATTGACTAACTCTTCTGTGTGCCTGGTACATCTTTCTCCTCCTCATCCTCCTGTCCCATAATTCTGTCATCTGAAACTATTAAAATCCTACCCATCCTTCAAGACTGTATTCAAATATCTCAGTGTAAAGGACACTGGCTCTGGAGTCAGAGGAATTCAGTTCAGATCCAACCTTTGTCCGTTACTATTTGTGTGAATCACGGAACCTCCCTGGGCTTCAATATCCTTACACACCCCTCACTTACTGACAGAGAAGTAATGAAGTCAAAATAAGAGAGAAGGGGAAAAAGGAAAGAGACAGACAGACAGACACAGAGACAGAGACAGAGAAACAAAGAGAAAGAGAAAGACAGAGACAGAGAAAGAGTGAGATTTGGGACTTAGTCAATGTGGGAATTTGCTTAGACTATGCATGTTTATGTCATGTTTTGCCTTTATTTTGTTGTTCAGTAGGGAGGGGGAGGAGAGATTGTGTGATGGACAGATAATAAATGTATGTAAAAATAAATGAATAAATGTATTTTTAAAAATAAAGTGAGAATTAGGGGCAGCTAGGTGACACAGGGGATGAAGCATTGGATCTGAAGTCAGGAAGACCTGAGTACAAATATACTTACTTACTAGATACTTACTAGCTGGGTGCCTCTAGGCAAGTGACTTCAGCTCTTTTTGTCTCAATTCCTTCAACTCTAAAATGGGGTCGATAATAGCAACCACCTTCCAGGGTTATTGTGAGAATTAAACTAGATAATATTAGTAAAGGACTTAACTATGTGCCTGGCATATAGAAGACATTTAAATGCTTGTTTCCTTCCTTCCTTCCTCCCTCCCTCCTTTCCTTCCTCCCTTCCTTCCTCCCTCCCTCCCTTCCTTCCTTCTTCCCTTCCTCCCTCCCTTCCTTCCTTCCTCCCTCCCTCCCTTCCTTTTTTTTTTTTTTTTTTTTTTTTTTTTCCTTCCTCCCTTCCTCCCTCCTTACCTTCCTTCCTTCCATTTTTTCTGAGGTACCTTCTAATTCTAGATCCTATGATCCCTGTGATCCTCCATGAAACCTTCCCTAATTCTTTTCAATAAAACACTTTTAGAAATGCACAGAAGAAAACCAAAAGTGCTCAAGGAAATGTAACCAGAATATATTTATTACTACTTCGTTAAATTAGACTTTTTCTTTAAAATGTACCTAACAGTTGTCTAGCAGAGATATTCTTCCTGATTCTGGCCATGTATTAGTTTGGCATCTAAGCATGTTGGGTATGATACCCTGATACACATGACTTAGAGCTGAAGGACATAGGAGCCATGAGATGAACCATGAGATGACAAACTCACCATTGGCAGCTGCACCATTGAAGCAATGCCTCAGTGGACTTCTAAGAAACAACGACCTTTGAGGCTTATTCTCTTCCTTTAAGTCTCCAGATGGAACCATGTAACCCTGAGACTTCTAGTGAGGTCTGGGGAAATGGGCTGGCCCTTCTCCACCCCAGGATCATGGCGACTATTCTCATGTGACAGTTAGAGTAGGGGGCTTCACTAGGCCAGCTTGTGCCTGGGCCCTGGCTCCTTTTCCACCTTTATGTGTTTCCTTTCCTGAAACAGTGATTGGACATCAACCTCAAGATGAATGAATGTGTTCATACCTGGAGGTGATTTTGTGGGTTTGAGAAGTCTGGATGGCCATCTGGCACAGGTGACTAGAGGCAAGGAGAATTTCTTCGCCAAAGATGACCATTAGCAAGGGGATGGCTAAGAATTACTTATACAGTGCAGAAGTGAGGTGAAATGTGATCATAATTTGTGGTTCCACAAACTGTTTTATGTTCTGCTGAGGTTGAAGGATCAGCCTCCTTAACAACAGTCATAAATTAGATTACTTAATTTTATTTTAAGTTATTCTATCAATGTCTGTTGTGAGACTTTTATATCTTTTAGCATTTATGTTGTGTGTGTAGGGAATAAATTCCTCTCTAGTACCTGATTTATATTGTGAATTGAGTACCTTTTTTCATAAGATATAACCTAAACAATTTTCCCTCCTGGGTTGCTAGTATGGGGACATAACAGGTCAAAAAGAAGGGAGCAAAGTTCTTCTTATTAGAAACTAGGCTACCTTAGGACTTACTATATATGTGGGTCCAGAAAGGAGGGGGCCTTTACTGAGAGGGAATTGGTATTATGCCCTAATCCCATGGCCTTCTCCCTTTTCCCAAATTCATTCAAGTTAGATGGAACAAAAGTTCAGTTTCTTAAATATAATCTTCTTTCTTGCTATTCTCTGCAAATTGAAATGTTTTTGTTTATTGATAATTGTTAAGTTTACAATGAAAAAAATTTCCCCTGGTCTGTTAAACTAATTGAAGACTACATGCTAATGAAGGCCTAGTCTAAATCGGTCATATGAGGATGGTAGAAGGGATGGGTATGAAAGATATTTCAAAGGAAGAATGGATACAGCTTAGTGACTGTATATAGGGGACAAAAGAATAGGAAAAGGAAAAGACCATTATGATCACCTCACAGTGCAATCTTACTTAAGAAACCCTGATTGGAGACAATCCAGAGTAGGTGGCAAAGTCCCACACCAGGACATAGGGCCAGTTCAAGGTAGTCCTGAGGCCCTAGCTGCTGCAAAAAAACAGGGTCAGAGTAGCCAGTTCCACATGATCCTGAGGTCCAACCACTATAGGAGACAAGCCCAGAACAGCTTGGACATGGGACAATCCAGGAGCCTAGTCACTGTGGGAAACAGGGCCAGATCAGCATCCAGGCAGTAAGAGCCTGAACAACAGCAGGAGATAAGGTTAGATAATTCCTGTAGAAGGCAGGGCCTCACCAGAGTCATTGAATGCAAGTTCAAGGTAGGCTTACCCACACACACCATCCAGGATTATGCTTTTGGAATTTGAGTCAAGCACAGTCCTCCAGTCCAGAACTCAAGGCTGGAAATATGAGTAAACAGATGAAAACATGAACAAACAGAACAAGGTTGGTCCGAGAGAACCCCAAGGAGTAAACCCAGAAGAAGAAAGTAGCTCAACTATGAGTCCAAGTAGAGACTCAAAGAAAAGGATGTTGTGGCTCAAAGGGCTATAAGAGTAGGTAGGAGAAAGGAAACAAGAGATTTTTTTAAAATGACAAGGAAAATTAATACTTTAGAACAACCAGTGGTAAATCTTACCCAGAATTAACTCCATGAAAATTAGAATAGACAAAATAGAAGTCAGTGACTCTACAAGACAAGAAATATTAGAATAAAATCAAAGGATTGTTAAAAAAAAAAAAAGGAAAATCAAGAACAATTTTTCTGGAAAACAGGTCAAGTAAGATAACATAAAAATTATGAGACTACCTGAACCCTGCCCCACTAAAAAAAACTGTGATATTATATTTCAAGAAATCATAAAGGAAAACTTCCCGGATTTCTTAGAACTAGAAGTTAAAGTGAAGAAAACAGAAGGAAATCAGTGATCATTTCTACAAAGCAACCTCCATATGAAAACAAACAAGAATATTATAACCCATATACAGAACTATCAGGTCAAAGACAAAAAAAATGCATCAGTCAAAAAAATTTTTGTGGTCCAGCCCTCTGATTTCTTTGATTTCAGTTCAGTAAGGAAACTCTCTGCCAAGAAACTTCATTTAAAAAAAAAAAAACTTGGTTAATCTGATATGGGGTGATGTTGTATATCATTTTGCTTCCATGATTAACATGGATGTTGGGTTGTTTGCCTGATTTCTAGCTATTGTTGTCATTATTAGGGATACTAACAACATAGTGCTTCTAAACATTGAGTGGAAAGGGACAACATTAACTATCAAATGAATTCTCCATTTTGGTCACTGTTTATTTCCTTTTTTGACAAGTTTACTGAAATGGAGAATTAGGGAAATGCTGTGGTCATCATAACATGATTTCAGCAAAGTGTTTGGCAAAATTTCTCCCTATCCCACTTTATCCTCTACTCAATTGTCAAATTGATGTTCCTAAAGCACAAGTATGACCATGTCATACCCCTTTTCAAAAAATTCTAGTGGCTCCCTATTACTCCAAGGATCAAAACCTTGATAAAAACCTTCTGTTTGCCTTTTAAAACCATACATAACCTGGCCCTTTCTTATCTTTTCAGTCTTCCTATAACTTCCCTTTCCACTTCTACACACACTCCATCTTCCTTTGTCTTAACCAAAATTCCATCTTCTACAGGAAGCCTTTCCTAACCCCTCTTGATTCTAGTGCCTTTCTTATTTATTTCCTATTTATCCAGTGTATATATCTTGTTTTGTATATTTTTGCTTGTTATCTTCTATTTAGATAGTAAGCTCCTCAAGGGCAGGGACTATCTTTTGCTTCTTTTTTGAATCTGTAGAGTTTAGCACAGTACCTGCCATATAGTAGGCATTTAATAAGTATTTATTGACTGAATGATTGCAATCCAGTGACACTGGTGTAGACAGCTCTTGCCATTTTCATTAACTGTCCCTCATGCTGAAATGTTCTCACTCCTCATCTCTACCTCCTGGCTTCCCAGGCTTCCTTCAAGTCCCAGCTAAAATCCCACCTTCTGCAAGAAGCTTTTCCTAGTCCTCCTTAATCTTAGTGTCTTCCCACTGACATTGTGTGTGTGTATACATATATATATATATATTTATGTATATAAAATGTGTGTATGTATATATATACATATGCATGTGTGCATATATATGTATGTATATACACATATGTGTATCTTGGTTTTACATATTTGCTTGCAAATTGTCTCCCCAGTTATAATGTGAGCGCATTGACAGCAGAGACTATTTATACCTTTATATATAAATAGTGCTTAGCACAGAGCCTGATATGTTGTTGTTTCTTTGTATTCAAAGAGGACCAATGACATCATGATGTTAGGGTCGAGGTACAGTGTGTTCAGCTGTGACTGATCAGTATAATAGGAGTTTGGAAGGCTCTACTTTGGGTTGGGCACAAATTGCCCACATGAACACAAAATGTTGTGAACGCATCCTCTCAGTAAACACTGTCATTTAATAGACTGATCCATTGTAGGTGCTTAATAAATGCTTATTGATTTGGAAACAAAAATGGAGAGATGTGAGTGGTCTCTAGTGAGGGCCCCAGGAATCTGTCCTCGTTCAACATTTTAAAATTAGTGATCTAAAAGTCATGTAATTGAAAGCTAGATTACATGCTGTAGCGGCAACCATACTGGCATACCCAGGTTGGCTGCTAGCACAGGTTCTTATATCTGCTTTACTAGGAAAGATAGCTGTTTAAGGGGTCAACAATCTTTTTTAAATTACATTCACTAGTTCAGGGGAAAAGTCAGCACCCTGAACTTCAGAGAAAATCCAAACAAAGAAAATAGAGAAAATTCAAGCACAGAAATAAAGACCAACAGACAGTCTGAGAAATTAGCAAAGATCAATAGATCCAACTGTCTGACCAAGGCAATACATACATAGTTACCAGAGAGAGAAGCACCAACATCTGGGTTTTTCAAAACCAAGGTGAGGGTAGGGGCCTCCTTAATAGCTACCCAGAGTCCCATCTGCTCAAATCACAAGAACACTCCTCAAATGAGTGAGCCCCAAAGCAAAATGCTAACCTTATAGTATACATGCCATTTTTAGAGCCAGAGGGCATGACAATCCTCTGACTCAGTGCCTAATTAGAAATTAACAAAAGGTGTAAAAGCCTTCCTACAAGCAAGCCTCCCCTAAGCAAGCTTCCCTTAATGGGCTCCACATGAGGCCCATGTGAGGCCTATTAATGGCTGGGGAAGATCTTATATCTCATTAACATTACACATGCTTATCAAAATTTCATGTGACACATAACTGGGAATGTAGCTAGTATATCATTCAATAGCTGACAGGTTAGATAGAATATTGGATGAAATATAATATGGTGAAATTTAAAATGAGTAAATGTTGAGTTTTACACTAAGTTCAAAAAATCAAATGTACAAGTACAGGAAAGAGAGGAATAAATCATCATTCCTTTGAAGAGCACCTGGAATTTTTGGTGCGCTTCAAGATGTGTCAGTTCTATAATACAAAGCCAAAAAAACCTAAGGTGGTGTAAGGGAAGCTAAGGTCCAGAATGGAGATATTGATAATTCCGCTGTACTTTATCCTGGTCAGCCCATATTAGAACTATTGTGTTCTTAGTACCACATTGGATAGGACATTGACAAATTGAGAAATCATCCAGAAGAGGGTGGTCAATAACACAAGAGGACTAGAAACCATTCCATGAGAGGATTTGTTGGAGGGATCCGAGTTTAGCTAGTAGAACAGAAGATTCATTTAGAAGGACATGGGAGTTGTCTTCACATATTTGTGGGGCTCTCTTTTGGAAAGCAGCTAGGTTGTGCAGTGGATAGAGTATTGGGCTCAGAGTCAGGAGGATCTGAGTTCAAATCTAGCCCCAGAAATTTCCTAGCTGTGTGACCTTGGGCAAGTCACTTAACCTTTGTTTGCCTATGTGTAGGTAATACACCAGAAAAGGAACTGGCAATCCATTCCTGTATCTTTGCAAAAAAACAAAACAAACAATAAAAACAAAAAACCTCTATGGACAGAGATCCATGGGGTCACAAAGAATTGGACTTGAATAAACAACATAACATTTTGGGGCAGCTAGGAGGCACAGTAGATAGAGCACTGGGCCTGAAGTCAGGAAGGCTCATTTTCATGAGTTCAAATCTAGTCTTGGACACTTAATAACTGTGTGACCTTAAGCAAGTCAGTTAACCTTGTTTGCCTCAATTTCCTCATCTGTAAAGTGAACTAATTGAAGGAAATTGTAAAACCCTTCCAGTATCTTTGCCAAAAAAAAACAACAAACAAACACCACCACCACCAACAAAACCCGAACAGGGTCACAAAAAGTTGGAAATGACTAAACAACAACAAAACAACCTTTAGAAGAGGAATTGGAAATGTTCATATTGACCCCAGAAAGATATTATAAGAGAAATCTATAGTAATTCTAATGAGGGACATTTCAATTTAATATGTGGAATCAGATCATAACAGTAAAAACAATTGAAGAGTGAAATGGACTGCTTCAGGATAAATGAGATGACAGGTGAAGGAAAAAGCATTTATTAACTGCTTTTTTTGTGTTCCACACTGAAGATACAAACACAAAAATGAAGCATTCTTTCCCTCAAGAAGCTAATATTCTTATTGGGGAGAGTGGGGAAAAAATAGGAACTTGTGACTTTACTGGTAAGGGGTACTGACTTGTATTACAGAAATCTAGGTGGTGCAGTGGATGGAGTGCTAAACTTGGAGTCTGGAAGGCTGAAGTTCAAATGCAACCTGGCACAGTAATGTGTGATCTCAGGCAAATTGTTTAACTTTTGTCTGCCTCAGTTTCCTCAACTGTAAAATGTGGATAATAATAACAGCTACCTCACATGGTCGTTATGAGGATCAAATGAAATAATATTTGTAAAAGTACTTAGCACAATATCTGGCACATAGTAGGCTCTATAAAAATGCTTATTTCTAATCCCATAGCACCAGCAGAGCCAATACCAAGCCAGTTAACCCCATAGTACCTGTGCTGCAAAGCTCCAAACTGCTGGTGGTGGGTCAAAGAACTAAGGAACTAAGGGAGTGGGATAGGCTACCAGACCAAATGTATGTGCAGCAGTCCACCAGGCTGGAGGAAAAGACCATAGCATCTAGCTGGGGCCAGTTCAGGCCACCCAAAAGTCACTTTGGGCAGAGACCCAGGCTGGTGAACTATAAATTGTCCAGGGTGGGAGAAGGCTAAGAAATTTTGTGATCCAACCCCTAAGGAAACCACCATCAGAGGGGAGAGAGTCAGAAAGTAAGATAGGGGAAATAAAGACTGAAATTAACAAAGATTTCAAGACAAAGAAGACTTAAAGACCTTGAACATAAACAGACAAATCGTCAGGGAAAACATTAACAACATAAGGAAATATGACCTCCAGATCTAATAAATGAGTTCTGGCATCTTTGAATAAATACTGCAAAATAAAAGAAAATGATCCAACATTTGATGAGACAGAAGTTCCTGTGGAATGTGAGAAGACCATGGAACCATAACACACTGTTCCTGAGTGATTTAAAAGAGAAATGAGAAATGTGAGAGTTGAATTTATGCCCTGCACAGGAAAAATAACTGGCAAAATAGGAAAATTGGAGTCTATAATAGCAAGCCTTACCAAAGAAGCAAATGAGAGAACAGTAGATTGGGAATGCAAATACACAGAAGTGGAGGATAATCTAGAAAAAAAAAAAGAAATAAAAAACCAAGTAGATGTGATCACTATGCAAGCAAAACATACTGATCTCAAAGACGGGATATACAGAGATAATCTACAGATCATAGATCTCCCAGAACAGGACAGGACAGAAAAAATCCTAATACTATAATGAAAAGGAGAGAAGAACAAGAAGAGAACTGCCCAGTTTTTTGAACTTAGTGTAAAACTCAACGTTTACCCATTTTAAATTTCACCATATTATATTTCATCCAATATTCTACCTAACCTGTCTATGTAAAACATAGAAAATTAAATACGAATCAAAAGAATGCACAAATCACCTCCAGAAACAAAACAAAACAACCAAGGCTGCAAACTCCAAAACATATAGCAGTTAAATTTAACAAGTCCTTCAAGACATCAAGAGAAAGACCTCCAAATACAAAGGAAAGGATATTCAAATAAAAGGACTATTCCCCACCCATTAGAAAATGTAGGAGGGAATGGAATAATGTATTCCAAAGAGCAATGGAGCTCAGCATGTAGTGAAGGCTGACCAACCATCCCTGCAAATCTGAGCTCAACCATGCATGAAAAAGGATGGATATTCAATTTTAAAAGGTATCTGAAACACTTTTGGAAAGAAAACCAAAACTGAAGAGATTCCTTGCTTCTCAAACACCCAGAACAGCAGAACTGCAGGAGAGAATAAATGTAGCAAAGAAGTACAGCAACAGTAACAGAGTGACAGCCCAGAGACCAGTAAAAAATGTCTCTCTAAATGTGCATAAGGAGACAAGGCTGTGAAGACAGAAGTCTGCTAGAGGTAAGAGCTAAGAGGCTGACCTGGGCTATTATGCAAAGAACCTCACGGCATTCTGCCTGTAGGTTGGGGTTTTTGTAGGACTACATTACAACATGAGAGAGTACACAAAAGAGGGGTTGAGGAGTAGGATGACGGAAAGGAATATATTATGTACCATGGTCAAATTAAGGGGTAAAAACAAAAGAACCTATAAGGGAATGGATGGAGCACAGAGGGGAAAGATTAAAAAAGGCAGGGAAGGAAGGAGGCCTTTGGTGGGGGAAGGGAGTTCTACTGATGAATGCTATTATGTGGAGATAGGATGCATGCTACTAGTGTGGAGAGAGATGATAAGTGAAGGAAGATGGGGATCTTGCACTTGGTGTGGCCTGAGGGATATGGTGCTTAAAAAAGGCTACTTATCCTAGATCAGGAATGGGGATAGGTGGAACACCTGGATGCAACTGGCATCTGAAGGAATGGGATAGCATAGACCAAGGGAAGAGAGATTTTAAGGCAAAAAAAAGGAAAGAAAGGCAACCAGAGGAGAAATTTATATTAGTGGTTGGGTGCATAATCAGTGACATCATGGGGGAGAGCCTCTACCATGGGTCACTGTCCTCTCTGATGCTTGTAATAATTGGCATTGTTTTGGCAATGAGGTACAATGGAAAGGGGGAATCCGTGTGGCCAGCTTTACAAGACAGTTGCAGAAACCACCTAAAGGAGAGAGTCTAGAATCAATATCTCAGAAGCTTTAATTGCATGAAGAATACAGAAAAAAAAGAAAGATACCAGACAATTATAGCAGTCATGAATCAAAGAATGAGGACAGAGTAGACAGAAAAAAGAGGATGGATAATGAGGAGAGTGAGAGAGACCCCTTTGGTAAATGGTCACCAAAATGAAATTTTAGAAACTAATGAACAGATTGGGCGAAGGGGAAGAGAAGAAAAGGGGATCTACTTGACTGAGAGGGGGAAAATGAGGTGAAAAACTATATAAGCAGATAAAGGCAGGAGAGAAAAAGAAACTAATATGCACAACCTCAAAGGGAAAGGTGTAATAAATGAGAGGAAGGGATCATGGGTTAAGAGAGGAAAGCCAATGGGTAGAGAGACATTTAAAAAAAAAAGAATAAGATTTTGCTGTTTGCAACAGAAGAAGGGAAAAGATCATGGCATAAATATTTATTCCCCTCTGAGAAAGTTTCCCTCTGCCAATGCAAATAGTACCTTTTCTGGCTCTGTAAAGTCTTAGAGAGTTGCCTAGACTAGAATGCTAAAAGTTCATAAGATTTGACTTGGATCACTCAGATAGATAGCATATTACGAATGATGGATTTGGACCCAGGGTCTTGGTGGCTTTGAGGTCCACTTCTATCCACTACTATGCCCACATGCCTCTCTCATGGGGAAAAAAAACATGAGGGAGAATGATGGTCCAGACTGGGTGTTTTGGTCTGGGAAATCACAGGTCTGGTGAGGGGAGCCATAGGAAAGTTAAAGATTAGCTTTTTCCAGTAGCAATGCCAGTCTTTATTTGATTATACTTTCTCTAACATGTTGAGGTTATCAAAACGTTTCCCTTACAATCACCTTGCAAGGTAATTAGTGTAAATAATCGTATCCTCTTTTTATGTATAAAGAATCTTATAAAATGACTTACCCAGGGTCACACAGCTGTTAAAATTTGGAGCCAAGACTAAAATCCAGGTTTTCTGGCCCTAAATAATGCTTTTTCTGATCGTACCACTCCCTACCTCCCCCACTCCTCCGCATCAACCCATCAATCAATCCTCACAGACAGTGTGCTGTAGTAGACTAAGCCAGCTCTAAGTCAGGAAGAGCTGTATTCAAATCCTATGTTAGAAACATACTGACCTTATAACCTTGCCTAAGTCACTTAACTTCTCAAACATCTCTCCAAAATTATAAGTTCTAGAACAGTAGGAGATCTTCATGGGTAGAGGGAGTTCCCTCACCAAGAATTTTGGTACCAATAAAACTACAGATCCTGACACCATCATAATCACAATCACTAACATGTATAATACTTCAAAGGTTATAAAGTACTACAGGGTGTCCCAAAAGTCTTATGGCAGTTTCTTAAAACTCTCCTAAGACTTATTAAAGCTAAAACCACCCTAAGACTTTTAGGACACCTTGTAGTTAAATTAAATTGAACCCCTCCCAACAACTCCATAGGATATGGACTTCCTCACTTTATAAATGAGAAAACTGAGGTGAAGTGAGTTGTCCATGATCATATAATAAATGTCAGAGGCAGGATTTGAACACAGGCCTCCCTGATTCCAAGTTTAAACTGTTCCTTCTCATTGAAAGGTTATTCTTTGTTTTGTTTTATTTTTTAGAATCTGGATGCTTACTCATTGGGGATATTATAGAGGAGAATTCATTTCAGATGAGTGTTGGACAAAATGACATGCCATATCTGAGATTCTGGGAGTTAATCTGGACATTCCTTTTCTCTGTGTTGTGTTTGTCTCCCTCGTTGTTTGAAAAGGATATGAAGACTTGCTTTCTTAATCAGTTATGGTTCCATCACTTTTTCAGTTTCCTTTACTAATACTAGAGCTAATTTAATGACAGCCACTTCCAGATTAGACAGGTCAGTAGGGTTTCCCCTACATGAAAGAATCCAGCCTTGAAAAGGAAGTAGAATGGAAACATATTTTAATGTATATAAACAGAGACAGAGACCAACTTATATAAAGGACAATGGAATGCTATGGGGTGGAATCTCTAAGCCGCCAGCTTGTGTCATTTCCTTCCTCTACACCAGGAGTTCAAAACTCTCTTTGTGTTATGGACTGTCCTAACAGTCTGGTGACACCTATGGACCCCTTCTCAGAATAATGGATTTTGTCCTGTTTTAATTTTTTGGTGGTTTTTTTTTCCCCAGTCTGGTTCAGGTTGGGAGTGCCAAGGTTACTCATGAATCCTACTGATCTCAATGAAAGTTTGAGCTGCTATTCCTTTCCTTAGGCAATCTGGTGGCTCTCCAACTCCCTGGAGCCTGCCATATTAGTGCTGGACATGATGTAGACACCTCATTGGTTTTAGCCCAATTGCAAACCAGAACTTCCACACCAGCCTAAGTGCCCCAATAGCATGCAGTGCACCAACAGACCTCGTCAGAAGGTTTTTAAATGCATAAAATAAAATGCCCAGGATGACAAAGGAAACTGATGATATTCAAATGTAATTATCAACATATGTATGTATGTATATATGTATATATATATATTTATATTTCACATATTCCTATGTTAAGAACCTCTCTGTTATGCTCTACACATGAGAGACAAGTGTTTGACTTTTCCTCTCTCCACTTTCCAAATGTCTGCAGTGTTTCTCAGAGCTGACCTAAGCTGATTATACGTAAACAGGATGAAGGGGGTACACAAGGGAATCATTGTTGATGTGAATTGTGGAGTATGCACATCTGTCCATGTGGATGAGAGAGAAGTTGGTGAGATGAGAGTTGGGTTTCCTTGGGCAGTGCTTGATGGAAACCCGATAAGTGCTTTGGTAAACACTGGAATAAAATGGGCAGCAGTGTATTTCAGAAAAGCCTAGACTAGGTTCAGTTGCTAAAAGCAGCCATGCTTTAAGACCCATAGAGTACATGATGGGATAATCTATCCCTGCTGGAGGACCTGTGAAAGAATCTTGGCCTCAGTCAGACTCCGCTGAGATCTCTCTCTTTTATGTAGTCTTTGTTTCCAGGTCCTGGGCATTCTCAGGTGCTACTATCTATGGGACATCTTCTAGACAAGCTCCTCACCTTTTCAGTGGTGTCTTTCAGCAGACAGAGTATTTAAAACAAACTTTCCTTCACTCTGAAGAATCCCTCCAGCTGGCCACTAGAGAGGGTGGAGAGAGCCATGGGCAGATCACTCAGCAAAGCAAATATTAAATGTCCTGGCCACTGAGTTTCACCCAGAGGAACAGAGCCCCTTGAAGCTGTTCCAGAACTGTACAAGGAAGGACTGGCACTGTGGAAACTTACCATATCCACCCTACACACACACACACACACACACACACACACACACACACACACACACACACACACCTCTAGAGCTAGGAGAAACCTAAAAGATCATCTTGTCTAGTCTCCCCCACCCACCCATTTTATCTTACTTTTAAAAGATAGGTGCCCACTTCTACCTTCCTTCTTTCCTTCCTTCCTTCTTTGCTTCTTTCCTTCCTTCCTTCTTTCCTTCTTTCTTTTCTTCCTTCCTTGCTCCTTTCCTTCCTTCCTTCTTTCCTTCATTCCTTCCTTCTTTCCTTTGTTCCTTCTTTCCTTCCTTCTTTCCTTTGTTCCTTCTTTCCTTCCTTCTTTCTTTCCTTCCTTCCTTCCTTCCCTCCTCCTTTCCTTCCCTTCCTCCCTCCCTTCTTTCCTCCCTTTGTTCCTCCCTCCCTCCTTTGGATGATGCCCTTAGAACAGTGCCTGCCACATAGTAGGTGCTTCATAAATGTTTATTGATTGATTGATGTAATAAAAACAGCTGATATTTAGATCAATATAAAGAAAGCATTGATTGTACACATTACCTCATTGAAGCCTCACAACAACTCTGTGAGCTAAGTACTATAAGTATTACCATTATAATAATGTACTACTTTATAGATAAGGAAACTGAGGTCAGATGACTTGCCCAGAGGTCACACAGTGAGCATCAGAAAGAATATTTAAACACAGGTCTTTTGAATTCCAAGTCTAGCACTCTATCCCCTATGCTACACTGAGTCACAAGCTTGAGGAGATAAGACCCTAAACTATAGTTGTGGCTGTGTGTGTGTGTGTGTGTGTGTGTGTGAGTGAATCAGTCAGTCACTTAATCTATAAGCTTTGATTAAGCACCTACTAAGAGCATATGTTCTTTTGGGGAGGGGCGTGGAGGACACTGTATACCAACATAAATAAAAATATATGCAAAGTAAATTCAGGGTAACTTGGGACGAGAGGTGGCAAGACTTGCCACCTTGGGACAGGGTAGATAAGGAATGTAGGTTTAATGAAGCATTTAGGCTGAGTTGGGGATCCTCAGAGGCAGAGGTGAGGAGGGTCCATTCTAGGGGTGGGGGACAGCCTATGCAAAGGCAAAAGAAGGGAGCTAGAGTGTTGGGTGTGAGGAATAGCAGGAAAGTCAGTTTGATTTGATCTTAGAGTTCGGGGAAGAGGAGTGTTCTCTCATAAGGCTGGAAAGGTAGGTTGGCGCCACATCATAAAGGGCTTTAGACATTTTGAAGGATGAGTTGGCAGGATGCTGTGACTGATTAAACACAAAGGATAATGGAGATGGAAAAGTCAAGGAGGACTCCGAGGTTTCAAACTAAGGAAACTGGAAGAATGCCAGTAGTGTTAATCTCCAAGAGAAGGCTATGAAATCTCTCATGATAATGGCTTGAGGCCAATCCATATGCCAGTATTCAGGGCTTGCTTGGAAGAGGAGTCTATCATTTTGTGTTAAGAATACCTGGAACCTCATTGGCAGTTAAGTGATGAAGTGAATTAAGTGCTGGGCACAGTCCTGGGCAGTCAGGGAGACCTGAGTTCAAATCTGCCATTTTAACCTGTATTGTGATCTTGGGCAAGACACTTAACCCTGTTTGCCTCAGTTTCCTCATCTGTAAAATAAGATGGAGAAGGAAGTGGCAAACCATCCCAGATCTTTGCCAAGAAAACCCCAAATGGGGTCATAAAGAGTTAAGCCTATGAGCTTCTTGGAATAGTGTTCCTTATCCCACAGCCCCTATACCAGTGAAATCACAGATCCAGTCCTATGCATGCACATGTGTACATACATGTGGCTATGTATGCATGTATAAAGGTTCCATGCTCAGGTATGATCCTTACCTGTTCTGTTCCCTCAGGCAGAGCATTACAGACCTGGAGAGTCAGTCTAATCTCCACCACTTCTCATTGTGCCTCAGTTTCCTCCTCTGTAAAGTGCGGAGTGGACTAGGTTGTCTCTAAATTCCTGTATAGTTCTAACATTTTACCAGTTTAACATATCCTTGGAAACAACAGCCTGTTCCTTCAGAAAGTGTGAGGTTGGTTGGTTCATTGATTTTGAAGTTATTGAGATAATATCATGATACATAATACTGACATATTTATGTACCCATTTCAAAAGCACTTCATTAATAATAATAATTATATTTATTATTAATCTCATTAGTTCAAGACCTCCCATATAGTGAGTCTTTAGCCTCTAGTTTTAGAGAGATACCTGGGGCTCTGAGAGACTGAGATATGTCCAAGGTCACACAAATAATATATGTCAGAGGCACAACTGTGCAGCCAGGCTTTCTAAGGAATGCTCTCTAGCCAGTGAGTCATGCTGCCTTTCTTTCTACATGTATTATATTTATCATTTACATGTGTCAATTTTACTCTCATATCCACCTTGTTAGGTAGGCAGGAACATGCATCTATTCTCTATTTTACAGAGGAAGTAACATGCCCAAGGTCATATAGTAATTCACTGGCAAGAACCGGAACACAAACCCTGGGCTCCTGACTCCAGAACCAGTGTTCTTCCTTGCTCTAAATCACAGTCAGCCAGTCAATCAGCCAACACACGTTTCTTAAGTGCTTTCTATGCACCTGTGGTAATGGCTATAACAAAAGGCAAAAACAGTCCTTGGCCTCATTAGCTCACATGCTAATAAAATTTCCTTGCAAAAGAGCATCAGTACATCACCCTTCTCAAGTGCTAGAAATTCATTGCATCTTCTATGATTTTTCATACAAGAATTGATAACTGAAATCATACTAAAGGAGGCTGAAGGGTGATGAAAAGTCATGATGTTCCAACATATCCAACCTCTTCCTTATTTGGCTCACCATGGAAAATGTGAAAGTGAAAGGATCTGGAAATAAAATTGAAACTAACTGCTCTCATTGCTTTTACGGAGGCAGGGCCAGCTGCTAACCCAGAGTGACAAGGGGCAAAGCCAGCTGTCACCACCCTACCCCTTGAGATGCAAGTAAGAACCACATGATGGGTCACCATCTCCTTCCTCTCTGCTTTCACCTCATGTTGAAACAGCCCTGCTGCCTGGATGGAGAGAGGCAATTGTATCCATCCAGATCCATCCACTGGAGGGTCTCTTGGGTGCATTGTACCTTTCCAGAGAATAGTTACTGCCTCACCCAAAACAACTTTCACCTGCTCAGCTTAGGAGGGCACCAACTCACGCACGTATTACATTTCTACATACACATTCGTCCATACGCATGTGCTCATGCACACGTACACACACCCACACACATACACACAGATACACACAGCCTGTTTGACTCTGACCCTTCCTGCCCCCTTGACTTTACAGCTCCTGACCTCGGTCTGTGGGAAGAGATACTGTTGTTTATTCTCTAGGAGGGACTTACCTCACTGTACTCTGACCCAGGGAGGCCATCTCGAGGGTGGGGGAGAGGGAGGGGAAGTAGATTGAGTTAGGGTGGAGTGGAACTAACTCCTGTATACCTGTCTTGACCATTTGATTGTCAGACTGTATCAGCCCAGTGTATCTGGTTACTTGAATTTCTCCACTTCCTGGGGATTAATTAGAAAACTCTCTTTATTTCTTAGGAATATAAAATGTATAGCTAAAAGAAACTGAATAGTTCATTGAACTTGTCACCTCTCCTGGACCCATTTTATACATAAGGATACCTAGGTTCAGTGAGGAACTTTGACTTACTTAAAATGACTTAGAATTAGAGCTGGACTGTAGGCCCTTTCACTCCAAATTCAATACTCTTTCCACTACACTGTCCTATTTCCTTCCATATTGATCACTGTCAATCTTTATAAAATGGGTTTACCATTGTAATAATAATAATAGGAAGTATTTACATAGTGTTTTAAGATTTGCAGGGTGCTATGCTTATGTTATTTCATTTGATCCTCACAGCAATGCTGGAAAATAGAGGCTATCAACATTTTATAGAAGGGAAAACAGTAAAAGAGTTTAAGTAACCTGCTCAGCATCACAGCTTGTATCTGTCTGAGGCAGGATTTGAACTCAGATCTTCTTGATTTCCCTGGGTCAACACTCTATCCATTGTACCACTTAGCTGCCTTACTATACTTGAGAACCCAGCACTCGTGAATACAGCAGGGTGAGCAGGATTGAATTTGTCTTGCCCACAAGGTCATCATTTTAAATAACAACAGCAATTTTTTCTTCAGTGCTGAAGATGTAGGTAGAGAAGGTTGATTATGTAGTGACCTACAGGAAGCTCCCTGGAAGTTGTGTGTGGGCCTGTGGTTTTTTTTTCCCCTTTTTCTATTCGAGAATGAAATCCCAATTCTCTGTTTTCTTTTGATTGGCTTCCTTCTAAAAGGAGAGCACACACACAAAACCACACCCAAACAAAGACACCTCTTTGGAAGTTGATTCCAATTAAGTAAAGCTGTACATACTTCTCAGGAGGAGTAGGACTGGCAGACCCAGGTCCTTGGTGGCATGACCTCCCAGCAGGCTTCAGAGGTCATCTGACCTGAGGTAGAGCTCCCATCCCAGGGGTACTCAGCATTGACAAACTCCACTCTGTGTCCTCCGAGATGATTTTTCCATTGACAAAAGAAAATGGAAGGGATTTTGTAAATAAACCCAAACCCCATAACACAGTCACTGTTCCTGCTCTGGAACTTGTCTGAGAAAGACCATTCTGCTTTGAACTACACAGATCCATTAGGGGCAACAGACCCTGAAGTCTGCTTGCTCTTCTGCTTCTGATAGGCCATGTCCTGATTCACTGAGGGAAAGCAGGAGGAGAAAAAGGAAAGGTCCCCAATACGTCATTGAGAAGGCTTGATTCCAATTGAATAGGTACATTGAATGAGAGAGTTCTATACATTTTGGCTCCTTTATTCTGTCAACCAGTCATCTCTTTAAGTCTGAAATGCCTAATAGAAACAGCCAACCATAGAATTGTCTCATTTGCAGCAAATAAACCCCTCTCCTTTCTGTCTGCCCACAGCCATTCTCTTTATTTCCCACAAATCCATGAAGACTCGGGGTAGAATTCTGAAGTAATGCCAGCAGAGCTGGGGCAGAAATAACCTGTTCTCATAGACCTGAAAGTGGTGGGGGAGGGCAAAGGGCAGGAGTAAGTCCAGGATCATTTTATTAAATAGGACTGGACTTTGTAATCTATTTTCCTTAATGAGGAGGAAATCCTATTGAGCTTGATTCAGAAGGACAACTTAGGCTCAGACAGCTCAGATAAGGCAGTTTGAGTCCACAAACATTTACTAAAGACCTGCTATGTGCTGAGCACTTTTAGGAGGCAGACAAAGACAAAACCAAGCAATACCTTTCCTCATGAAGTTTATATTCTATTCAAGGGGTGCAGACAGGGAACAGTGTAAATGTATATAAATCAAAACAGGATATATAGAAGTCATTTCTGGAGGGCACAGGTCTAATATAAAGGGTAGTTAACTAAAGAACAGGAATGTCAGAAGACAAAATGGAAGGGGAGGGAGAAGGACAGATACAATGGAGAGCTGATATTGAGATGGGATGGATATTGATATAACTAGTGGCAGCTAGGTGGTGCAGTGGATAGAGTGCTGGGCCTGAAGTCAGGAAGACTGGAGTTCAAATTCAGCAGACACTTGCAAGCTTGCTATGTGGCTCTGGGCAAGGCACTTAACCTCTGTCTGCCTCTAGTCATCTCAGGGATAAAAAGAGGATAACAATAGTACCTAGCTCCCATAATTGTGAGAACCAAATGAGGTGATATTGGTAAAGAACTTAAGAAAAAATGTTTATTCCAATCATCCATATGGATGGCTATGAGGGGAGTAATGATGGACACCATGGGGACTTTGGCTTGGGTGATCTACATACAGTTCATAATCATATTCAGCATAAAGCAACTAATAGAATGAGAAACTTAGAGTCAGGAAGATTTGGATTCAAATTTAGCCTAAGAGACTCACTAGGTATGAGCCTAGAAAAATCACTTAATTTCTCCCAGACTCAGTTTCTTTATCTGTAAAATATCCTTTGTAGCCTTACCTCACAGGAATGTTGTGAAGACCAAATGAGATAATGTATAGAAAGTGGTGTATAAATAGG
The DNA here is from genome assembly GCA_011680675.1 of Gymnobelideus leadbeateri. Taxonomy (NCBI): domain Eukaryota; kingdom Metazoa; phylum Chordata; class Mammalia; order Diprotodontia; family Petauridae; genus Gymnobelideus; species Gymnobelideus leadbeateri. The sequence goes on along the minus strand of WOXC01012183.1, from coordinate 7,799 downwards.
CTAAAATTTGCCTTATTTTAGCATGATCTAGATTTGCAAAGATTCTTTCCTCCCCTTTCAGTAACTTAAAAATATATTTGCCAATAAATGTCTTGTTTTCTTCTGTTTCTTTCCTTTTTTATTTTTTTAAACCTTACAAAAGAAAAAGAAATGCAACAAGCTGTGATCTCAGGACCAGACTTAAGAACTTTGCAAAATGGGGTTAATTTCACATTTATAATAATTGCAGACTAAAGCACTTTAAAGCAATGACTCTACTCCCAAAGGAGGATGAGGAGAATTAAGAGCTGGAGGTAAGAAAGGAATAAGGGCAGGAGGAGACCAGCATCACCATATCATAGTTTCACTGATAATCCAAACAGAGAGAAGGAATTTTGCTTTCGATTATCTTTCCTGATTGTCGGGAATGAGAATGAAATTCTACTTTAGGAACATCCACTGCATAACTCTTCAATGATTTACATAGGTAGGAAGTGATTTTCTGATTTGACTTGGGCATTCTCAAATTTGTGTTCTCCATGGCCCCAGCATCCCACATCTGCTGATCTGTGATTTCCCGGAGCTTGTAGGCAAAGATAGTAATTCTCCCCAAACACAGCCATCAGCCCCACCAGTAGTACAAGTCCAGACAGGAGACTCAGAGCTACTTTGATGGGAAAAGGAGATATTGGCCCCATAGCACTGGGGATTCTCCCAGCTTTTTCTAAGAAATGCCAAGAATTTTCCCTTGCAGATTGCCAAAAGAAGAGCAGTAAGGGAAATAACTGGGTTTATAATCTCCTATGACTGGAATAAGGACACCCTCCCCCCCACCCCACCACAAAAAGCCTATTCTCAGAGAAAAGCTAAAGTCTCAGAGGTTACCCCTTGACCAGAATCATGCAATCTACCTATCTGGAAGACACCATAGAGGTCATCAGAGATTGTCCAACTTCCTCATTTTACAAATAAGAAAATTCCACCTCATTTTCCTTGAGCTCCCTCTAGCCCTTGCCCCTTCTCAGACCTTGACCTCTAAGAAGGGGAATGTTGGAACAAGCTAGAACACCTTATAAAAAGCCTATTGTTAAATTATCAGCATGAGGATTTACATCTCAGGAATCTGGCTAAAATCAGGTCTTGATTTGTTGTTTTGTTGATTGTCAAGATTGTCAAGAAAATGATGGATAAAATGTAATACTGCAGATTAAACTTAAACATTTATCACACCTTTTCAGAAAGCCGGTTGTTAAACATTTACTAGGGCACCCCTTCTTCTATGAAACTATCATTTTCTCTCTGGAACACTGATGATCATAAGATTGTAGATCCAGATCTGGAAAAGACCTTTGGATATCATCTGGCTCAACAACCTCATTTTATAGATGAGGAAACTATAACCCAGAGAGTTTAAATAAAGTGTCACCCAGGGTCACTATTCCAAACCAGGATCTGAACCCAAGTCCTTTTATTCCAAATGCTGTGATCTTCTCTACTTGGAAAGTGAGGGAACTCATGACCTGGGGTCTATGAACCTGATTTTTTTAATTAGGTAACTACATTTCAATATAATTTATTTCCTTTATAATTCTATGTATTTTATTTTAGGTATTTAAAAACATCATTTTTAGTGTTACCAGATTGTCAACATGAGTACATGACACACAAAAAGGTTAAAAATCCATGAACAGGTGGTTCAGTGCAGGATTTGGAGTCAAGAGGACCTGAGTTCAAATCTGGCTTCAGACACTTGCTAGTTGTATGACCTGAGCAAGTCACTTACTCCTGTTTGCCTCAGTTTCTACATCTGTAAAATGAGCTGGAGAAGGAAGTGCTGAACCACTCCAGTATTTTTGCCAAGAAAACCTTATGGACAGTATACCTACCATGATGTTGTCCACAGGGTCATGGAAAGTCATGACTACCAATAATAACAAAGGTCCCTCCTGGTTCTAATATTCTATTTTACGTTTATGTTGTACAAAATTGTTAGAATGGAGGTGACAAATGATTTTAATCTATGATACCCAAGGGGAGGGCTTTGTCAGCAATTCTCTCAAAAGTAAGGAAAGAGAGGCATAATGGTGGCCTTTCACCTGGGATGACACTTAAGGAGAATTCTTAAATAGATTCCTTCCCAATTTTTATTGTCTGCATCCCATGTTTTGCCCATCTCTTTCTCTAAGTACTCCTTTCTAATGTACCCAATTCTCTGCACACATTTTCCCCAGTCAGGCCCCTCTACTCTGCTCCCTACTCTGGTCCCATACTGCCATACAGAGTTTACCTATGGTGCTAAGCCCACATCACCCCTCTGTCTAACTTCAGCTTCTTGTATCTCTTACCCTTTTAGGTCAGGCTCTATCTGCTTTCTGGAACAAAACCTGGATGATCTGAGCTAACATGAGAAGACTAAAGGAGGACCCAGTAGTCTTCCTTCTCATCCCAGGCAACAGTCATGTATGTTAACCATGCCCTTCTGGGGAAAGAAATTCCCTTGCTTCAAGTGTTTAACTCTAAAGAACTGGTTGCAATAGTGACAATTTTAAGGCAGGCAGAATCAAAAGACAATTCAATGGCAGTTAAGTGTATGAGAAAGAACTTCTGGGACAGGGTGAGGCTTTGTGTATCTCCTGAAATCAAGCTGTATAGGAGTCTCTGTTCTATTGGAGAGATAGTGTAATGGGATGGACAGAATCACGAAGTCAGAAGACCTAAGTTCCCATCCCTGATTCTAACTAGCAGTGCAACCTCATGTAGCAGCAAGCACCCCAACATCCCCAGGGTAGCTGCCAATATAGGTTCTTAGATCTGCTTTTCAAAAGGAAAGCAACTCAAAATGGGTTAACAAGCTTACTTTAATCAAACAAACACACATTACCTAGTTCAGGGGAAAAAGGTCAGCACCCCAAACTTCAGAGTTACAGAACTTACAGATCAAACAGACAGGCTTCCAAACTGTCCAACCATTGTATCAATACCAAATCACAGTTACCAGAGAGGGAAGCATCAACATCTGGGTTTTCAAAGCCGGGGGGCTCTCAACAACGGCTTCCCAGAGTCTCATCTGGTCAAATCACACAACACTTCTCAAAGTGAGCCCCAAAGCAAAGCCTCTCCTAAGGGTTTATATAGCCTTTTCCTGGCTCAGAGAATGTAACAACCTTCTGGACCCACTGCCCAATCACAAAGTATCAAGGTGTGGGCTTTCCTGAAAAACAAGCTTCCCACCACAGGCTCCAGGTGCACTTAAGCTAGGGGCAGGGAAGATCTTTAAATTTGCATTTCTATTACACCTCAGTGAAGTCATTTAGCTTTTCTAGGCTTCATTTTTCCCATTTGCAGAAATGGTGAGGGGGTCTAGATGATATTTAAAGTTTAGACGAGATAAGATTTGAAGATACGTTCCAGCTCAAACATTTCACATTCCTAATTCTATAACTACCAGTTGGGAATCTCTCTTGCTGGTTTGTCATAAGGATCAAATGAAAAGATATATTTGAAAATGATTGGTAAACTGTGATGCCTATGTATTTCTTAGGTAATATTCATTGTTAAATAAAAGTCTAGCTGAACTTGAATTTTGGTTCATATAAGGTGGTGTTTTTTTTCTTTTTTAAAGGGGATATGGAGAGGTTTTCCTGTCTCCACCTAGGTTTTCCTGTTCCAATGCAAACCAAATTGCAGACCAGAAAAAATATCTAAGTTCTTGACCTTATATTACTTAGTTCTCTTAAACTCTGTATGGGGTGCTTCTGGAAAGGGGTAGGGGGTAGAGACTAGTAGTCATGGAGAATGAAGATGCTTGAGATGGAAGGAACAGGATCCAGGGAAATAAAGGGAAGAGAGGAAAGGGGAAAGAAAAGGAGGAGAAAGGAGAGGGAAAAAGAAGAGAGGAGGAGGAAAAGGAGGAGCAGAAGAAAGAGAAAGGAGGAGAAAGAAGGAAGAGGCTAGTTTTATAATTTTTTTTTAAAGTTTAACAAAGTAAGCACATTGTAGAATTAAAGTTTTTCAAACCAGTAAAAATTTCATTGGAACATATTTTGGGAAACTTCAGTTCAACTCATGAGATATTTATTAAGGACCTACTATGTGTGATATGTGGTGCTAGACACTAAGGGAGATGTAAAAGTGAAGTAGCCCCTGCCCTCAAGGAGTTTGTATTCTAATAGGGAATGCTTTTCTAAGGGAAATTCTCATTCTTTCCCTTCAGTTCTCTTTTTTTCTTTTTTTCTTTGCAGGGCAGTTGGGGTTTAAGTGACTTGCCCAAGGTCACATGACTAGTTTTTCTGTTAAGTGTCCGAGTCCAGATTTGAACTCAGGTCCTCCTGACTCCAGGGCCAGTGCTCTACTCACTGTGCCACCTAGCCGCCCCTTTCCAACTTCAGTTCTTAAATATTACCTTTCCACTAAAAACCAAATAATCCCCCAAAGAAAGATGAACACAGGTGTGAGCCTTAATGAGTTGCTCTAGGGCAGTTGGGTGGCACCATAGTGCAAAGTCCACAGCTGGGCCTGGAGTCAGGAAGATTCATCTTTCAGAATTAAAATCTGGCCTCAGACACCTAGTAGCTATGTGACCTTGGGCAAGTCACTTAACCCTGTTGGCCTGTTTCCTCATCCCTAAAATGAGCTGGAGAAGAAAATGACAAACCATTTGTAATGGTAATGTAATTTGAATTTGAAGATCCCTTTGTGTGGGTCAAGGTAGCAGGTACTTAGCACTTAGTAATTGATCAAGCCTCTGTCGGAGAAACAGAAGGTATTAACTCCTGTCTCCTAACAGGAAGGGGTTGGCTGAAACAGAAAGCTGATGCTGTGTATATAAGAAAAGCCCCAGAGAGGCAGAGTCAAAATTTCTTGGAGTACTATGGAGGCAGAAGCAGCTGCCAGGAGGAGGCTGAAGAGGAGCCCAGGAGCCTCCTCCCTCCAGGCTGGATAAGGTGATTTTGATTTTTTGAACAAGCTGCAGAAGACTGAGGAAGAATGACCTGGATTCAGGGACTTTGTTTGTGGCTTGGTTGAGCCTTGAATTCCTGGGAGCAGAAATTGCAAAGGATTTGAGATGGACTGGACCCTGTGAACTTCAGTGTGGAGCAGGACCTACCCAGAGAGCTGGACAAAGAACTGGGAGCTGTCTGCCTTTGAATCCAGGTGACTGTTGGATTCAGGGAAGAGTTGACTGCCTCAGTCAAGATGAAAAGATCTCTCTGTGGGTACTGAGTAGTGATGAAATTGTAGTTTACTAGTGACCTAGGGGTGGAGGATTCTGTGTATTTTCTAATGATTGTACTTAGTGATTAATGATACTTAGTAATTGATTGCTGAATAAGTGACTGAGTTAATTTAGTTGCCCATGAGTAGAAGACAGTTGACTATTGTACTTTGAGATGATTGTTCTTTGTTCTAAATATTGTGACCACTTCGGTGAAAATTGTGTGGCCATTTTAATGATAAGCTGTTGTGAATACTATATTGTGATTTTCTGTGATAAGTTGTAATGTTGTGAATGCTGTACTTAGATTTTATGTGAATGTTTTGCTTTGATTTGTTATGGAATAGAGTGTTCACACTATACTATGTAATCAGAACCTTAAAAGCTGTTCAGAGTAGCATTCTTCTAGAAAGCTGCTCATGTATGGTTTTACACCATTCTAGTATCTTTGCCAGGAAAACCCCAAATAAAGTCACAAAGGGTCTGACACAACTGAAAACTGATTAAACAACAATAAAAACTTGAGAGATTAGTCTCAAAGCCTCTAACAGTTTCCCTAAAGCACTATAAAGGAGTTCCCTAAAGCACTATAGCCCCTTAGTCAAGAAAATGGAAGCTCACTACACAAAGGGGCCTCAGAAATCCGTTCTATCACTAAAGCATAAATTTTATCTATATGATCAATGAAACGTGGTGATCCAGCCTCCACTGGTGATGAGGAGCTCGCTTCCAAGGAGCCTCATTGTACTTTTGAACAGAGCTCCAATGTTTAGAGTTCTTCCTTACACTGAGTCAAAAATCTGCTTCTTTGTAACTTATACCCTGTAACTAATTCTGGTCTTCTGGGACCACTGAGGAAAAGTCTAATCTCTGTCCCACATCAGATGCCTTCAAATCCTTGAAAGTAGCTATTGAGTTCCCCCACTGCTTTCTCATACGCAGACCAAACTTGCCAAGTTGGGTCATCAGATTCTTATATGAGATACCCTCAGATCTCTTTCAATCTCATCCATGCTTCTCTGGATGTTTTCTTGTTTTGTTGATGTCTTTCCTAAAATGTGCTGTGCAGAAGTGAACACAATATCCTGAGTTTTATGAACAGGGAGATACTTGGATATACTACTGCCACCTGACTAACCATCTTCCTCTATAAACAAATCCCTCCTTCTACCCTGCCCTACTCACCATATACACATACCTTCCTACCTCTACCATAGCCAAGCAGTGCATCCATCCCAAGACTTCTTCCCTCTCCCTTTCCCCTTTGAGAAACTAGGAGATTCCTATGGTGATGAGTGTGGATCTGATGGGGTGCTTGGGATATATATATATATATATATATATATATATATATATATATATATATATATATTTGTAACATCAATCTGTGTTTGTAATATCAGTTTGTAATATCAGTTTGTAGTGTTTGTAAATGGGGTGCTTTGGATCTATGTCTGTAAAATCAATTCCCCCCAGTCCCAAAGCATTAACTCTGCCCCTTCCCCCTGTCAGCACTGCCCAGCAACAATTCATGAACTGTTTATCTCTGCTTGAAACAATAACAAGCTACCTATGAATCTTTCACTAAACTATCTATAAACATTTTATCTTAGGCAAATGTTACCTCCCTTAGTAGAGTGGCCAGCTGCACCATGAATCCTTCAATACCCTATCTATAGGTTAACTCCTTAGCCAATTATACCAGTACTGTGTCTCTGTTGGCCTTGGTTCCCAACATCCATCTTGTCAAACTTGACATTGATGGGTGGAAGACTAGTCACCCCTTCAGTTGGCCCTCCTTACTGCTGGCTGACTTAGTGACCTGTCAGGCCTAAAATCACATCTCCAGGTAGCCCTCCCCCTTGGGCTATTTCCCAGTGAATTATGAGCAACACACCTTGCAAAGTTGATATTAAAAGTGCATGATCTTTTAAGCACTGACCACTCCTTAACTCCTCCCTGATCCCACCCTTACTCAGTTAGCATAATTGACACCTGATTTAGTGTCTTGACGCCTTAAAACTATACCTGTGATTTCTGTAAGTTTGCAGGTTTCCTAAGAACTCTTGCCCTCTGTGCTATACAGAGTAACAATAAACTTTTACAATCTCAGCTTCCAAGTTTGCTTGAGCCTGGTGAATTCCTTCCAGACTGAATTGCAGGGTTTCTGGTCACTGATAGTGATCAGGGTCCCTGGTAGAACCTATTACCTTTCCCTCATCAGATCCAATTTGAAGATATTGTATGTAAAACACTTTGCAAGGCAAAGTTTAAAGTGTTCTACAAATGCCAGATTCTAGTAGTGGTGGTGATATTGTTGTAGTCATAGTGATCATTGGTAGAGACAGGATAATAAAAGGAGTGAAGACACAGAGAAGAGCTGGAGTTTGAGGATTCTTGTCCTCTTTTTAGCTCTGGAAGACTGAACAATGCTTAAGACTTATCCTTGCCTTGATTAATAAACTAGTAAAATATATAGAAAACAATAGCAGACACCAACTTACCGCCATTTAAACCATTAGCAAACCCCACACTAAGACCTGGGTGGGGGGAGCCCTCCAGAGCAGAATTAGTATTCTGAACACTTAGTATCTGTGAATTTATA